>PVKA01003227.1:71554-112986 GCA_004027165.1 Ctenomys sociabilis
AAAAAAAAAAAAAAAAAAAAAAAAAAAAAAAAAAAAAAAAAAAAAAAAAAAAAAAAAGATGAAGAAGAAGAAAAAGAGAAAAAAAATGCTGTTGTATAAGACGTGAATCCTACCGATTTTTCTTTCTTTCTTTGTTTTTGTTTTGTTTTTTGGAGGAACCAGGGATTGAACTCAGGCCTTTGCACTTGCCAGGCAAGCGCTTATTCCACTGAACCATATCCCCAGCCCCCCTACGGATTTTTTGATACAACCATTCTTTGATAAATATGTGAATATAGTCCTCATTCATTTGCTGAGGTTTTACATGTTCTTTTTCTCCCTGTATTTGTAACTCAGTTACACAGTCTTGGGGAGTGAGGGCACACACCTAAAATCCCAGCACCTGGGAGGCAAGGAGGCAGGCCTAAGCTGCGCAGTGAGACCCTGTCTCAAAACAACAAAATAAATAAATAAACGGAAGAGTTAGGTTAGGATTGGGAATTAGGGTATGCAGCACAGTGAAAAGGCCCCAGGACTCAAATATATTAACAGCACAACTAAATCCTATTTATGTATTAGTTGGTACTGGAGATGAAACTCAAGACCTTGGCGCTGAGCTACATCTTTTATGTTTTTTGTGGAACCAGGAATTGAACTCAGGCCCTTGCACTTGCCAGGGAAGTGTTTATTCCACTGAGCCATCTTCCCAGCCCTGAGCTACATCTTTAGCCTTTTTAAATTTTTTTGAGACAGGGTCTCTGTAAATCACTAAAATGCATACACTGGGCAATCCTTCTGTCTCAGCCTCCCAGAGTGTTGAGATTATAAGAGTATAACACCACGCCCAGCTCACTTTGCATTTCTTAGCTACCTGGATTTTAAAACATTTCAAAAAATCTCAACATGTGCCAAGTATAACGGCTCATGCTTGTAATACCAACGTCCTTGGAGGCTGAGGCAAGAGAATTCCTGAGTTTTTGAAGCCAGGCCAGGCTACATAGTGTGTGTGTGGGGGGGGTTGGTACCAGGAATCAAAGTCCTGTGCTTGCTAGGCCATTGCTGCACCCTGAGCTATATCCCTGGTCCTCTACTTAGTGAATTCAAGATCAGCTGAAACTGACCCTGTTTCAAAACAAACAAACAAAATCAATACATTGAAACTCTTAAGCATAAGCACAAGAATATGCTATTTAGGGGCTGGGGAGATAGTTTAGTCAAATAAGTGCTTGCCTGGCAAGCACAAGACCCTGAGTTCAATCCCTGGTAGCACAGAAAGAAAGAAGGGGCCAGGAAGATGGCTCAGTGGAATAAGCGCTTCCCTGGCAAGCGTGAGGGCCTGAGTTCAATCCCCAGTTCCACAAAAAAAAAAAAAAAAAAAAAAAAGAGCAAAGCAGAGTGATGTGATGTTGCATGCCTGTAATTTCAGCTCTTGGGAAGGCAAATTATTGTGAGTTCAAGACCAGCCTGAGCCACAAAGAGATTACTGGTGCCCATCACCACTCCCAGTCTCTCTTCCCGTTCTTTAATTCTTCCTCCTTTTATTATTTTTATTATTTTATTTTTTTGGTGGAACCAGGGATTGAACTCAGGCCCTTATGCTTGTCAGGCAAGTGCTTATTCTACTGAGCTATCTCCCCAGCCCCCTTCTTCTTTCTTTCTTTTTTTTTTTTTTGGTACCAGGAATCAAACTCAGGGCCTCACACTTTCTAGGCAGGCACTGTGCTGCTGAGCTACATCCTGACCTCTTTTTTTATGCTTTTGCTTTTGGGAACTATGTAGTTCAGGCTGAACCTGAATTCACTATGTAGCCCATGCTGGCTTCAAATTCCCAGTGATCCTCTTGCCTTGGCCTCCTGACTGCTGGGATTATAGGCCTGTGTCACCACAGCCTGCCTTTTCTTTTTCAGACAAGGTCTCACTCTGTTGCCCACATTGGCCTTGAACTCAGTACCTTCCTGCCTCAGCCTCTCAAATAGCTGGTACATGGGCCAGGGAGATGGCCTGGTGGACTAAGCATGTCCCTGGCAAGTGCAAGGGTCTGAGTTCTGAAAAAAAAAAAAAATCTGTTCCAGTAGCTGGTACCGCAGATCTATGCCAATAAGCCTTGAATCCTAATTTCCTTTCCTTTCCTTTCTTTTCTTTTTAAGTTTTGTATTGAGGCAGGTCTTGTTGTGTACCTCAGGCTGGCCTTGAACTTGCTATGTAGCCTCTGAGTAGCTAGGGTTACAGTTGCATGCCTCTTTGTCTGGCTCTGCTCTCTTTTAATTTGTTGAAAATTAAGGGGGGGAAAAAAAAAGAAAATTAAGGGCTGGGCTAAGAGTCTAGTTTAGTAGCAGAGCATTTGCTAGCATGCACAAAGCCCTGGGTTCAGTCCCCAGAACTACCACCAAAATAATAAATAAATAAAGGGCAATCTCAAATTCCAGTTCTTACCTAAAGTTTCCCTTTTTCTCTGAATTCCCACACCCTAAGAATTTTAATTTGTCTTCCCACACTTGAAATCTACATCAGGCTATACAAGCAGCTGGGCATCGTGACATTCTACACTGCAATGAAGTTCCTGGCAAGGGATCTTGGTGACTTGCAAAGACATGATCTTTGATATCAGATGGCACGTTAGCTCTGGAGGGCAGGGACTTCGTGCCATTAGCATCTCCTGTGACACCCAGCATACAATGAGAGCTAAGTCAGCACTGGCCGAATGGCCCTGGAATCACTTCTTTAGCTGTGTAACATTGTCATTCATTCCACTTTTATTCTATAAGTATTTATGGCATATCTTCTTAGAGGCAAGCAGCATGTGGAGCACTGGGCACATAGTTGGATGTGGCCCCTACCTCTGAGGAACTTAACCTTCAGCTATGGGTGCCGCTGGGCATGCTGGTGCATGTCTGTAATCGCAGTACCCAGAGACTGAGACAGGAGGGTCTCTGCAAGTTTGAGGCCAGCCTGGTTTAGTCATGGATGCTGTTGCATGATTAAGGAGAAGACAGCCAGGGTGAGGCCAAGAAGGAGACAGAAGATGGCACTGCAAGTGGACTGAGACGGTAAGGGCGTTCAAGCCTTTTGGGTTCAGATCATCATGGGCTTCATGCCATATTTGGGAATGTGAACTTGACTATTAATACTCCAAGATAGCACTGAAGGACCAGAATTTGGGAAGAATCAGGTATGTATCTGCATTTTGGGAGTCTCATCCAAGCAGCATAAAGGAGAGCAGTTTGGGTTAGCAGGCATGGTGATGCATGCTTGGAATCTCAGCACTGTGGGTGGCTAGGGCAAGGGACAAGCTTGAGCCTGGCTTGAGTAACATAGTGACTTAGTGAGACCCTGTTGCAAGTCAGAAATAAAAAAAGGCTGGGGATATGGCTCAGTGGTGAGGCTCTGGGTTCAGTCCTCAGTAACACACACATACACACACACACACACACACACACACACAGACTGGACAACCAACAAAGCTCAAGTGATTGGGATTGTTGATTTATCAAATATAGGGCAAGGTGAGAAGGACTTAAAAGTCGACACTTGGATGAAAGATACAGAGGCCTCAGTAACAGCAGTAGCTTTGGGGGTCGAAAAGGAAAGACAGGAACTACCTGCTCGGGCCCCCCTCCTGTCCCTCTCTCGGACAGGAGCTTTCTTTCCCTCAATAAATCTGTCTGCTCATAAAAAAAAAAAAAAAAAAAAAAAGGAAAGGAAAGACAGATGTGAGAATGTACAAGAGAATCGAATGGGTTTAATGATAGATTTGGAATGAGGGGAATTGGGAAAGACAATCTTTCTACATTCTAGATTCCCAGATCTCTTGTCTTAGGGAACAAGGTCAGTGGTCAGGGAATAGGAGAAGAAAAGCAAATTTGGGAAGACTGCCTAATCTCCCTGAGCCTTGATCTAAAACTTTTTGTACCTGGAATCAAACTCAGGACCTTGGGTTTGCTGGGCAGGTGCTTGTGTCACAGAGCTATATCCCCTGGCCCTCCCTGAGCCTTAATTGTCCATTTACAAAATGACGCAGTGAGAAACCAACCCTGAAGGTTATCATGAGAACTAAATAACTTAAGAAATTACTGGGCATGGGACCCAGGGAGATAGCTCAGTAGAATAAGTGCTTGCCTGGCAAGCACAAGGGCCTGAGTTCAATCCCTGGTTCCACCCCCTCCAAAAAAAAAATTACCAGTCATACAGTAGATGCTCAATAAGCACTTCTGGCTGACACTAATCCTAGTTCTCACATATCTGACTCATGTAACCCTCTCAGGTGGGTACAGTTATTCAGTACTTTACCAGAAGTGAGAAAATTTGGAATGGGCTTTGGAACCCAGGCAGCCTCATTCCAGAGCCTAAATTGGAAGCGCCCCACTACACCTGCTGCCTTTGCCACACTTGAGGGAAGGAGGGGCCGAAGGCATGGACAGAGCTGAGCCAGAGCTGCTTTCCCAGAGCGGTTTTATTTAGAAATACGTGGTGGCAGCCTAGGGGCAGCAGCCCTTGTCCTGTTTGTCCGTTCTCTGTCCCTGCCCAGGTCCTTGATGCTGATTAGAAAGCCAAATGGGTCCCATACCGGCGTGGCTTCTGGTTGGAGGCTGGGCTCCTGCACCAGCCCCTCAGAGTCCTCTCCTAGCAGGGGCCAGTGTCATCCACAGGCCAGCTGTGGCCAGGTCCTTGTGGATGCGACATTAGTAGGAACAAGTGGCAAGGAAGGCTAATTTTCTGGTGCTGGGTCCAGCTTTTCTTCCTGAGAGGTGGAGGCAGGGGTGGGAGTCTCTTCTCCACCGTTGAGGGGCTTCTGCCACTCGCTGCTGTTCGGTGAGGAGGTTCGGTTTCTCTGAGATCCCCATCGGGTCGGGCGCTTTTGGGAAGAGTTGTGGCGGGCCAGCAGAGGGGGCTGGAAGCCTGTGAAGGAGCTGCTGCTGGTCGGCCGTTTATCTGGAGGGGAGACAGGCGAGGAAGGAGAAAGGCGCATGCGTGGGGTGGGGCTGTCCTCCACTCTCTCGCGTCTCTCAACCCCCAGTAAAGCTCCCCCCGTCTATTGCTTCTCACCTCCAGGCTCAATTGGATGCATGAGCCTGTTCATCTGCACATTCCAGTGTTTCACGTTGGTGCTGGCCTGGCGCAACTTCCGCTGGGCAGCCTGTGGGGGGCCGGTGGGAAGTGGGTCAGAGCCACCATCCCTGGCAGGGGACCCTGACCTTTTCAGGTTCACAGCCCCTTGGCACATGACCAAGAAAACGCATGTATGTGTGGAAAGAGTCACGTGCACGAAGGGCAAAACAGGGAGGTAGAGATTTGCAAATGGGAAGAGACCAAGAGATGGAAAGGTGAGGAGAGCAAGGGAATATAAAAAGAGTAAAGATGAGGGGTTGGCAGGATAGCTCAGTGGTCTAAGTGCCTGCCTGGCAAGCTCAAGGACCCAGGTTTCATCCACAGTACTGCATGCCGTGCCCTGCAACCAGCCATGCAGGCCACTGAAACCGGGTTGGCGGTGCACGCCTGTAATCCCAGCACTGGGGAGGTTGAGACTGGAGGATCACTATGAGCCTGAGCTGAGTAGTGAGACCCTATACCAAATAAATTCATTAATTAAATTTAAAAAATAAAGATGTGCCGGGCGTGGTGGTGCATGCCTGTAATCCCAGCACTTGGGAGGCTGAAGCAGGAGGATTGTTGTGAGTTCAAGACCAGCTTGAGCTACAAAGTGAGCTGAAGGGCAGCCTGAACTGCATAGTGAGACCCTGTCTCAAAAAGACATTAAAAAGCTGGGCATGGTGGCGCATACCTTTAATCCCAGCACTTGGGAGGCTGAGGCAGGAGGATTGTTGTGAGTTCAAGACCAGCCTGAGCTACAAAGTGAGCTTAAGGCCAGCCTGAACTGCATAGCGAGACCCTGTCTCAAAAAGACAAAAAAAAAAAAAAAAAAGACATTAAAAAATAAATAAATAAATAAATAAAGATGTGGTTTGTGCATGCGCCTATTCCCCACGAAGGATATGATGATTATGTACTGCAAACACGGACTGATACAAATAAAAATTTTAAAAAAGAGTCACATACATGGGCAGAGTTTGCCTCCAATTTCGGGAGATGCATGGCCCCTCAAAAGGTCAAAAATAATCATAATAATAGTTTCTTACTGAGCAGCTAAGATGTGTTAAGCACACTTGTGGATATATTTAACTTCCAGAGCAGTTAACAAACGAATGCAAAAGACATTAAGGGACTTGCCCATGGACACACACACTTTGAGCTCTAAATCCTGCCTTACACCACCTCTCCAGGTCCCTACACACAAACAGCCATGAAAGCCAGGTGTCGTGGCAAATGCCTGTGATCCCAGTGCTTGGGAGGCTGAGGCAGGAGAATCACCATGAGTTCAAGGCCAGACGGCGTTACATAGTGAACTCCTGTCTTAAAACAAAACAAAACAAAACAAAACAAAACAACCCCTTCCCCTAACTACATCAGAAGTGGGCTTCAGGGGACTGGGGAGATGGCTCAGTAGAATAAGCACTTCCCTGTCAAGTGCAAGAGCCTGAGTTCAATCCCTGGTTCTGCCAAAAAAATAAAGTATTTGGAGAAGTGGGCTTCTGAGGAGCCCTCAAGGAATTTCCCTTCCTTTGTTGCATATGTCAGTGTTTAAAATTGTTTCAGTGACTATGCAAGCCCACAAAGTGAAATAAAATAATCAGTTTTAATAAAAAGAAAACATTGATCATAAAAATGAGAAGAATCGACTCTTCAAGTTCCAAGGATAGGATCTAAGTACAAGGCCAGTAAGATAGGGGTTCGGATGAGCAAGAGGAAAACATTTTGCCCAGACTAATGGTAACGCTGGTGAACACCGAACACTGAAGCAAATGTTCTTCCGCACTTAGTACCTATGAAATATCATGTTTTAACTTGTTTAATGTTTATAACACTGCTTATCGAGTTCCTTCCCCAGTTTTAAAGAAGTGAAGCTCAGAGAAAAAAAGTCACACACTGGCTGAAGACAGTGCCAGGGTTCCAGTGCATCGGGACGGCTTGTAGCCCAGAGGCCTCACCTCCACGTCCTCGTCCGCCCTCTGCCGGTTCTGCCGCACCTCCTCTAGCTGCTCCTGGGCCTGCTGCAGGGAGCGGCTCTGCAGCGCCATCTCCTGCTGCAGCTCCTGCTTCTCCTGCTGCGTGCGCTCAATGTAGCGCTCCTGCTCCTCCTTCAGCTGCATCAGCTGCTTCAGCTTCTCCTCCTCCTCCTCCAGCAGCCTGGGCGGGGCGGGTACACGGAGTCATCTCTGCCAGCACCTCAGAAGCTCAGCCAGGCGGAAGATGGGTGCGGGTGGCAGGTGGGGAAGTCGGAAGGGGTCCTACCTGGTCTGTGCGAGGCGCACAGCCTCCTCGTCCCGCCGCGCCTTGACCTCCAGTTGCAGGGCCTCCTGCAGCCGCTCCTGCATCTCCTCCAGCTCCTGGATGCGCTGCCGCTGCCGGGCAGCCTCCTCCTCCTTCAGCTCCATTTCAGCCTGCATGGTGGCCCGGGCCTGCGGGGGGCACAGCACCAGGTCTTTAGGGGCGCCCAGGGCCTGCGCACAGATAGACTACTTAGGGTAAGGTCTTGGGAATTCTTTATGTTGGGCTTCCAGGTCTGACTCCTTCAGCACAGCCCAAATAGGTAGATAACAGGAGACAGAGGCCTCAAACATCTCTACTGCTAGCTTTAGCAATAGTTAGTGGGAGACACTGTCCTAGCATGTCCTTACATTCTGGATTCAAATCTAGCACAGCAAATATAAAACAAAAGACACAGGTATATAATTAAATAGTGTGTACCATGTTCTGTTACAATTTAATAATATGTTAATTAAAGTATAATCACCTATTCCCTATCGCCCGTCCTAATAATTACTATTATATCATGCTGGTGCTAGGAAGGAGGTGACTGTAATATTCACAGCTAGAAGACAGTAAACACTTTACAAGTTCTTCCTCATCTAACTTTCCCTTCACCTCTATGAGCAAACTTAGGGCATCAGTGTTTACTGCTAGGGACTTTGGTCTAGGAAGAAGCAGGCTTGGGACTGACTCTGGACCTGTCTCCTCCCATCTTGGTCCCCAAACCGGTTTCACTGAAATCTCAGGTAGGAGAGTCCAATCTTGGTCCAAACTGTTCCCAAACACAGGATCATTAGGGGCTTCTTGGGTCCAAGCATGGACCCCTTTCCCTGAAGGTCCCTGAATCAGGCGCCTACACCTGCCTGCACCCCCTTCCTTAGTCATAATCCAGCCTGACACAGACACAGACCCAGTCCCAAACCCTTCTTCTGTCCCGCATTCCACACTCCACCTTAGCACGACCCCTGGCTGGACCTCAGACTCTGCAGCAGCCAGTTCAGTCTTCACCCCATCCCAAAGCAAGTTAGACCCCGCCCACAAGTCGGGTCCCGCCCCCACAGGCCCCGCCCCTGGCGTTAGCCCTGCCCAGGCGCTCTCTCCCAGTTCTGGCCCCGCCCCAGTCAGGCTCCGATACCCAGCTCAGGCTCCGCCCCTGGGTTCACCGCACCTGCTCAGCCTCGCGCAATTGGCATTCGAGTGCCTCCTGCAGCTCGCGGTGCTGGCTGCGGCGGCGCTCCTCCTCCTCCTGCAGCAGCCGCTCGGCCTGCCGCTGTGCCTCCTGAAGCAGCTCCAGCTCCTGCAGCTTCCGCTCCTTTTCCTCCTGCAGCTGCTGCAGCCGCAGCAGCTCTTCCTCCTTTGCAGCCCGGCGCCGCTCCCGCTGCTCGCGCTGTTCTCGCCGCTTCTGCTTCAGGTCCTTGTGCAGTGACGTCTTGCCCTCAGCCTGCAGCCGGATGGCCATCTGGATGGCTGCGGCAGACGGCCGCGGGTCAGCGGGATCTGTATCACTGCTGCCACAACCCAGGGACCTCCACTCGGCCTCCGCTACGGAGATAGAGGGGCACGGCCGAGCCGTAGCCTTCAGCTGCCTGCACACTCACCTGCTGTCCACTCCTGGCGCTGGCGCGTGTCTGAGGCGCTCATCTCGTATGTGCGACTGGCAGTCTTCACGCAGAACATACAGCGCTTTCCTTCTCGGTCTGGCAGCACCTGAGAAGGGCGGATGTCCCCCATAGGCTGGTTCACTGAGGTGAGGGCCACACCTACCTCTCCTGGCCAACCCGCTTCCCTAGGGACATTGCCCATCCTGCCTGGAGCCTGCATGGTCTGGCGTCCCCAGAGAGGTTGTGTCCCCATGATTCTGGCTTTCACAGGGCCCGGTGCATAGTGTATGCTTGAACACTTTTCATTAACAGGGGCTTCATTACCTACAATGCTCATTTCCAAAATTGATTTCTCCAAAGGTGCTTTTGAAGCATCTATTAAATGCCACTTCTGGTTCTAGGTGATGCTTAGGTGTGCCTAATGGACCATAACCCTGCCTTCCCAAAGCTTATATTCTGTGGAAAATAGCAGTTGCCACACATTGAACTGCTGCTACTTCTTTTGGTGGGAGGGGATACAGGAATCAAACTTAGGGGCCAGCCAAATAGCTCAGTGGATTAAAGTTCCTGCAAGCAGGTACAGGGGCTGCTCAGGGGTTCGATCCCCAAACCTGGTTGCAGGCCCTGTCCCCGGGCGTGATGAGATGGCAACTGAGACTAGGTGGTGGCACACACCTGTAATCCTTACTCTTGGGAGGCTGTAAACGGCGAATCACTATGAGTCCAATCTAGTAGTGAGACCCTGAACATCCTTCCCTAAAATACATACACACGCATGCATACACACACACAAAAGGGAATCAAACTCAAGATCTTGTGCTTGCCAGGCAGGCACTGTTCACTGAGCTATCTTGCCAGACTCACATTAAGCTTGTTATGTTCTATGTGTCTCTACTAGTGATTTAAGGGGAATTCTGAGACAAGATCTTACTGTGTAGTCCTAGATGGCCCCAGACTCACAGCAGTCCTCTTGCTTCAGTCTCCTTAGTGTTGGGATCACATGCATGAGCCAGCACACCTGGGTTCATTTTATTCGTGACCCCCATAATATTTGTCCGGCAGGCACCATTAGGTCTACTTTACAGAGAAAGAAACTGAGACTCTAAGAACCCCCAGGAACGTTTCTGACTCACAGTGTCTGCAGCTGGATCTGTGCTTTTTTCATACCAAAACCTGTTTACTTATGTGACAAAAATGGATAGAAGGGCCGGGAAGATGGTTAGGGACTGGAAGATGGCTCAGTGGAATAAGCACTTCCCTGGCAAGCGCATGGGCCTGAGTTGAATCCCCAGTTCCTCAAAAAAAAAAAAAAAAAAAAAAGGATAGAGTCTAGGATGGCCATAATGGTAATTTAAAAAATAAAATAGGGGCCAGTGAGATAGCTCAGCAGACTAGAGTGCCTGCTTAGTCAAACGCAGAGACGAAGTTCAATCCTGGCACCATATGCCACACCAGCCCTGCCCTGAACGTGGGGCTGAGCCAGCCAGAAAAAAAAAATAAAATAAATGAAAGACTTAAAAGAAAAAAAAAGGTAAACAGGTAGATCACTATGAGTCTGATCTAGTAGTGAGACCCTGAACACCCTGTGGACCCTTCCCTAAATACAAAAAAAAGTTGATTATCTTGGACTGGGGAGATGGCTCAGTCAAATAAGAACCTCCTGGCAAGTGCAAGGGCCTGAGTTCAATCCCCAGTTTGGTCAAAATAAATAAATAAATAAATAAATAAATAAATAAAATAGTGAGAGAGGTAAGGAAATCAAAACCCTTACACATGAAAATACAAAATAATATAGTTGATAAAGAAAATTGGCTGTACTTTCAAAATTTAGAATTATTATTGATCCAACAATTCTGCTGCTAGGATGTATTTTACTCAAGAGCAATAAAAGCACAGAAGCTTGCCCATAGCACACTGTAAACTTTAGCAACAGGCAGAAACAACCCTAATCTCCATCAACAAGTGAATAAATAAAATGTGGTTTAGCCATACAATGAAATATTATTGTCTTAAAAATGAATGAAGTTTAGATATATTCTACAGCATAGATAAAGCTTGGAAACATTATGCTTAGTGAAAGAAGCCAGACCCAAGACATCAACTATAGTATAGTTTCACTAATATAAGGTACCTGAAGGGGCCAGGGAGATAGCTCAGTAGAATAAGTGCTTATCTTGCAAGCACAAGGGCCTGAGTTCAATCTCCCATTCCGAAAAAAAAAAAAATAAATAAATAAATAAATAAAGGTACCTGAGATAAATTCATAGAGACCGGAAGTAAAATAGAGGCTCCCAGGGCTCAGGAGGTAGGGGAGTGAGCATGATTACTTAATGGGAAAGAGTTTCTGTTTGGGTGATGAAAGTTTTGGAAATAGGTAGTGGTGAGAATTGCACAATACTGTGAGGTACTGAATATCACTGAATAAACACTTAAAGTGGCAAATTTCATGTCTGTTTAAAATAGTTATTTTTTAAACTATAGTTATTTTATTGCTTAAAAAAACCCACCAAACAATATAGATGAAAAAATCAACCTAATCAAGGAAGTGAAAGACCTCTATGATGGAAAATAATCTTAAAGAAAAAAATTGAAGAAGATACTAGGAGTCTATAGCCATACTACCCTCATTGTGCCTGATCTTGTCTGAAGAAGACACTAGATGGAAAGACCTCTTTTGTTCAGAATTAATGTTGTTAAAATGGCCACGTGACCAAAAATGATTTAATAGATTCAACTCAATGCTTCTCAGAATTCTAATGACGTTCTACACAAATCTAGAAAAAGACACAGAATAGCTTTGGCTCAGAAAGACCAAAGCAATGGGGCTGGGAAGATGGCACAGAGGAATAAGCACTTCCCTGGCAAACCCAAGGGCCTGAGTTCAATCCCCAGTTCTGTAAAAAAAAAAAGGACCAAAGCTGGAGTCATCACAATACCCTAAACTGGTCTACGAAATGACAGCAATAACAACAAAAAGCAAGCGTGGCACATGCAGAAGGCATGAACATCTCATGGAATGGAAATGAAGATACTTTAAAAAATCACATACTCAGCCACCTGCTTCTTGACAAAGGGGCCAAAAAACACATTGGAGAAAGAATAGCCTCTTTAAGAAATAGAGCTGGGGAACCTGGATATCCATATGTAGACGGATATCTCAGCTTGTACAAAACTCAGTTCAAAATGGATCAAAGATGTAGGTACAAAACCTAAAACTTTGAAACTGCTAGGAGAAAGCATAAGGGAAACACTGGAAGTCATAGGCACGGGGAAAGACTTCCTGACTAGGATGCCAAGAAGACAGGAAGTAATAGCAAGAATCAACAAATGGGACTATAGCAAATTAAAATTTCTGAACTGGGAGTGGTGGCACCTGCTTGCAATATCAGAAATCTGGGGGCCAGTGAGATAGCTCAGCAGACTAAGCGCCTGCTTAGGCAAGCACAGGGACTAGGATTCATCCCTGGTACCGCCCCAGGGCACACCGAGCCAGTGAAGGAGTCTGGGCAAGGTGACCCACGCCTGTAATCCCAATGCTGGGAAGGCTAAAAACAGGAGGATCACTACAAGTCTGAGCTATATTTATTATGTACCAAATACATCTAAAAAAAAAAAAAAGGATGAAAGAAATCTGGGAGGCTAAAGCAGGTGAATCACAAATTTGGGCCCAGAGTTTCTGTATACCAAAGGAAGCAAGCCAGAGGGCAGAGAAAGTCTACAGAATGGGAGAAAATCTTTGTCAGGTCTTCTAATGTAGAGAATTATTGCCTAGCATATGTAAAGAACTAAACAACAAGATCAACAAAAATCAAACAAAAAAACACCCAAATAGCTCAATCAATAAAGGCACAAAGAAACAGACACTTCTCAAAAGAAATACAAATGGTCAATAAGTATATGAAAAAATGTCCAACATCTGTAACCATTAGGGAAATGCAAGAAGCCAAACTACATAGGCAATAAGATTGTTGTGGTGCCAGGCCAGTAATCCCAAGTACTTGATGGGCGGGGCTGAGGCAGGAGGATCACAAATTCAAACTCAGACTGGGAGAACTAGCAATTTAGAGGGCCACTCTGAGACAGCAATTGAGACCAGTGCACCTGTAATCCCAGCACTTGGGAGGCTGTAAACAGGCAGGTGACTGAGTCTGATCTAGTAGTGAGACCCTGAACACCCTGCAGACCCTTCCCTAAAATACAGAAAAGAAAAAAAATAAAAAGTAGCAACTTAGTGGAAACCCTGTCTCTAAATAAAAAATTAAAAGAAGGCTGAGGATTAATCCCTAATGCAGAGTTCAATCCCTAGAACTGGAGGGAAAAAACTTACATTGAGACTTCACCTCACTTCAGTCAGAATGGCTACCATCAAGAATATGAGGCCCTGTAATCCTAGCACTCGGGAGGCTGACGCAGGAGGATTGCTGTGAGTTCGAGACCAGCCTGAGCTACAAAGTGAGCTCAAGGCCAGCCTGAACTATAGATCAAGACCCTGTCTCCAGAAGATGGGGAAAAAACAAAAAGGAACACAAGGCCCCAGTCACGGAGCCCCACTGAGGACTCAGCCTCATGCTTCCTTACATGCAGCCACCTTTGGCAGACCATTTCCACCAAGGAAATGAGGAAAAGGAATCATATCGTATTGCATATCCACTATCTAGAACTTCCACTCTTTCAAACTCATTCTCTGATGTAAATTAAGGGTGATAACCTGCTTCCTGCCAGCACTGAGGATTATATTCATATCAGAGTCCAACAGAGAAATGGCAGAAAGACCCTCACCACTGTCCAAGGGATTGCTGAGTGTTATCACAAGAAACTGGTGAAGGCATTTAAGAAATCTGCCTGTAATAGTACTGTCTTCAGGCATCCAGAATGTGACGAAATAACCCAGTTCCAGAGTAACCAGAGCAAGAACACATGCCGGTTCCTTAGAGACTAGCTAAGGTCGATCAGCTGAAGGTTTGTGGGTTGTGTTTGTGGCTCATTGACACTTAAGTGAGGATTTCCTTGCAATAAGTGAAGTGTCCCTTCTGTCCCTTGTCACAAGTTTAAAAAGCTTATATGGAATATACCCCATCTGGGGTGTGCTTTCAGTTAGACTAGTGTAACTCCTTCATTCAATTAAAAAAAAAAAAAAGCCAAAAGAGAATACAAAAAGAAGGTGGCAGGACTGGAGATGTAGCTCAATGGTGAAGTATCTGCCTGGCAAGCACAAGGCTTTGAGTTTGATTTCTGGTACCAAAAATGCAAAAAAAAAAAAAAAAAAATGGAGCAGGTGGCATATTCCAGCATTATGAAGGCTGAAGCAGGAGGGTCCCCAGACGTTCAAGGCCCAGCAATAGGGTTCAAGAAAAAGACAGACAGACAGACAGACAGACAGCCCAACAGACAGACAGTCCAGTGATAGGGTTGAAGAAAGAGAGAGACAGAGATAGGCGGATAGACAGACAGACAGGAAGAAGACTGATGAACATATGGAGAAAAAGAAATTCTTCTACACTGCTTATGGGAATGTAAATTAGTACAATTACTTTAGAAATTATTAGGAAGTTCCTCAAAAACTGAAAGTAGAAGTTGGGTATGGTGTCACATGCCTGTAAACCCAGAACTTTGGAGACTGAGGCAAGAGGATTATTGCAGGACCAGGGAGATTGCTCAGTGGCTTACGTGCCTGCCTGGCAAGCACAAGGTCCAGAGTTTAATCCCTGGTGCAAAGAAAAAAAAAAAAAAAAGGATTATTGCAAGTTCAAGGTCAGTCTGGGCTACACAGTGAATGCAAGGCCAGCTCAACTATAAAACAAGACCCTGCTTCAAAAAACTAAAGAGGGCCAGGGAGATGGCTCAGTAGAATAAGTGCTTCCCTGGCAAGCACAGGAATCTGAGTTCAATCCCTGGTACCACAATAAATAAATAAATAAAAATAAAATATTGCTCTTAAGCCTCTAAAAGAGAGACTGGGTGTGGTAGCATGTACCTGTAATCCCAGCTCTTGGGAGGATATAAACAGGCGGTCCAAGATTTAGTAGTGAGACACTGAACACCCTGTAGGCCCTTCCCTAAAATACAAATAAAGAAAAATAAAGCCTCTAAAAGAGGGGCCAGGGAGATGGAATAAGCGTTCAGTGGAATAAGTGCTTCCTTGGCAAGTGTAAGGGCCTGAGTTCAATCCCTGGCTCCACCAAAAAAAAAAAAAAAAAAAAATGCAGAGTGAGGGGAGGCAAAGGAAGGTGAAAAGGGAAACAAGCGGGTAATGGAGGGAGAACAGCAAGGCCTGGAACTGTCGAAGAGAATTTAGGTGAAGGAGAAAGACCTCCCAAGGGGACTTGTATCACTGTGAAGTGCAGGTATCAGCCAAGCCCTTTTGGAATATTTAACAAAAGCCATACATTGGTTACCAATGACTTTGATATATTTGATATGCAGTTTTAGTTCTTTTTTTTTTCTTTTAGCAGAACTGAGGATTGAACTCAGGCCCTGGCGCTTGCCAGGGAAGTGCTTACTCTACTGAGCCATCTCCCCGGCCCCTGCAGTTTTAGCTCTTGCGCAGCTCGCTGTGGATGAGCCCCCAGGTGTCTCAGCGTTCGGCTAACTTGGGTATAAGCTTGGGTCCCCGTGCCAGCTGGCCTTCCGCGCCTGCCCGCCCCGCCGCAGCCCTCGCCGCTCGGCGCCCGCGCCCTCACCTCCACGCAGCACTGGGAGTCCAGCGGGATGGTGCCTCTCTTCTCCTTGCACTCCTCACTCCCAAAGTAGCACAGGCAGCTGGGCTGCAGCTGGAACCAGCGCTCAGCCCAGTTCCTCCTCAGGTGTCCTCGTTTCCACAGGTAGCCCTGCCGGCCACATCCAGGTCAGCAGCGTCCTCGGCTCCCACCACCCTCCTATGGGCCTCCGCCAACCCCCAGCGGGCCGACCTGCTTCAGGATGTCCTGGATGAGCTCCTGGTAGACCTCGTGAATGGCCATGCTGAGGGTGTCCTGCCCCACGCCCCGCAGGCAGCGGCCTGAGTTGAAGAGTTCCAGGAACTGCCAGACGTTGAGGCCCCCGGCAGCCTGGGCGGCCTGGGCCTCCTGGGCCAGCAGCTCCTCCAGTTCGCCCAAGCCCAGCTCCAAGCTCATGCTGCTGAGCACCTTCTTCACCAGGTATTCCACCTGGAAGGGAAAGGAAGGCCCAGTGACCACCTAGGGTGGGGGGCCAGCACCAACACCAGGGGGCGCTCTGTCGGGCTCCCACAGCCTGGGCAGAGGGGATGAGGGTCAGGAGTTTGGGAGGTGGAGGGGACCAAGAGGAGACCAGGGTCGGGACTTGGGAGAGAGCTCTGGAGCTCCAACTCCAGTTCAAGCAGATAGATTCATTCCCTTCCAAAGCAGCGCAGTTCCTCCTGCCTTGACTTAGGGCAGGGTGAAGGGGGAGCTGCAGCCAGGCAGAGGCAGTGAATGGCAATGTCAGAAGAGGTACAAAAGCCTTCTCAGCCAATACTCTTCTTTGCAGATGACAAAAGCAAGGCCCAAAGGGGGAAGTGGCTTGCTTTAAGTCATGAGCAAGGTAGGGGCAACCAGAACTCCACTTGAATCTCCTGATTTCCTTTCCAGTCTTTATTCCAAATCTCAGTCCAAAACTCTGGAAATCCTTCCCTTGTAAGAGGCCCAGGGTACTAAGGGTGGAGGTAAGCAGGGCAGGGACAGGAAACCCATACAGAGGAACAGGAAGTGGTGGTTGGGGTACATCCTGCTGCTGCATGCTCTCACTGCAGGCTAATGACAGCAGCAAGAAGCCTCTCAGCGTGAGAGGCCACCTGGCCCAGACTGGCTGGGATCTAATAAGGTATCTGTGCATATGGACACGTGTCCCTCCTGCCAAGAGCTTCTTGGGTAACTCTTTAGGACCCTCAGTCTGAAACCCCACGCCCACCCTGGCCCATCATCAGCTCAGGGCTCAAGTGGTTTCCCCCAAACAGAAATGGAGATTTGCCAGGGGACCTCCCCTGTGTGCAGTGCTCTGAAGGCCTAAATTTACCCTTGTGTCACCAGAGAACTGGAGTCAAGGAGAAGACTGAGTGGGTTGGGGAGAGAAGTGGGCAGAGGAGGGAGGGACCAGGTTCTTGCATCTCTTCTCAGGATCTGCCTTCTCTGGGGACTTGTACTTTATCTGCCCTGGATTTTCATGAAGGAAAGACAGAAGGAAAATTGAGAGGCAGGGACAGACTTGGGTGCCCACCTCAAATAACTGGGGAGTTACTTCCTGTCTCAAAAAGTCTCCCTTCACCTTATAAAGCACCTTCCTACACTACCACAATGCCCAAAGTCCCACTATTTGACCCCAGCTATTCTTCTTTAAACAGCTCAGCAATGTAGTAGGCGTTTACACCTCTGCTTGTAGTTTGCACTTCATTTTCTTCCTGTGAGCTCTAACAGAACATAATAAAAGGGTCACTTGATTCTTCTGGACCAAGGCATAGTTGCTCTGCTATGAGCAGTCCCAGGTATACAGAGACAGCTGGTGGGGACAGATACGAGGGTGGGAAGACAGTGAAGAAAGGAGATGTGACCTTTTTCATGATTTTGGTAGGGCCTCAACCCGAGTGACACAATCCCTGGGTCTGTCATCACCCTCACCTCATCAGGAACCATGATCAGTGGATATTTGTCCTCCGACAGGAAGTTGAAGAGGCACCAGAGGCGGAAGGCATCCTGATTGGAGAGCATGCTGTTCCCGTTGCTAGCTGCATGGTAGTTCTTCTTGGCTGTCAGCGTCCAGCACAGCTCATCAAAATTCTCTTTAATGAAAGCACCCTCCTCGACCTGCCATGAAGCCTACATGTCAGCAGGCTGCCCTGTCCCCACCCTAGAACCAATCGAGGCTCTGGCGTGGTGACCTGTGTTTATCTAGGCCCCTGCTCTCCACCCTACCAAGCCCTTCCTAAATGTGAAGAGTCCCTGAGCTGATTATCAGGTAACCAGCTGGTTTCAAATCCCAATCCCTAACCTCCCCACACCTGCCCTCCAGAGAAAGGAGAACCCATACAGAGGTGGGGAGGCATGGCCAGCAGAAAAGAACCTGGGAAGACAGTGACTGGTGAAAGGATCAGGGTGGAAGCTGGAGGAAGCCTCGGCAGGGATGGAGTGGAAGGTTACAGAAAGGGCAAGGTCCAAGCTAGAGGTGAGGCAGATTGTGGGTGAGCTCGGGGGCCCAGAAGCAACAGGTGTCAGGACATGATGGATCGAGATGGGAGAGGAAGCTGGATGGCATAAGCAGAACTGAGAGTTGACTGGGAGGAGGGAAGAATTGGGGTAGCAAGGGCTGTGGTGCTGGGCCAGCTGGAGAAGAGGGGAGAAACAGGTGCCCCTCACTCCCCACACACCCCAGCCTCAGGCCCCACCTTGTCCAGGATGTACTTGCTGAGGTAGGGCATGTAGCCCTGGCTGGACACTGGGCCGTCATCATCATCCCGGAAGTGCTCTTCCAGAGCCACAGGGTCATGGGGAATATGCAGGACCGTGTACAGGTTGTGGGACAGCACCTGAGACAGAGGGACAGTTTGCCTTTCTGTGCTACAGCCAAAATCAGGCCAAAGGACAGCGCCAACCTCCCTGTTCCTTCCCACGCTTATCCTGGCTGAATGGCCTGGACAGGTGGCCCGCTTCAATAGTAATGAAAAAGTATGCGCTGACAGTGTACTGATTTGATACAGTTATGTATATATATCATTTGCTCAAACTTTTTTTTTTTTTTTTTGGCAGAACTGGGGATTGAACTCAGACCCTTGGCTTTGCCAGGGAAGTGCTTATTCTATTGAGCCATCTCCCTGGCCCCTTGCTCAAACTCTTTAAAAATTACTCATAACCCCATTTTCAGATTTGAAAAAAAAATCTGAGGTATTTGTCAGCTGCCAGAGCAAGCAGAGCTGGGATTCAAACATTGGTGGTTGTACTCTTTTTTGAGACAGTGTCTCCTATGTAGCCCAGGCTGGCCTTGAACTCCAGCAATCTTCCTGCCTCAGCCTCCTGAGTGCTGGTATGTGTGGAACCATGCTGGCTTGGCAGCTGTATTCTTAACTGCATTGTTAGATGTCAGCAAATCCTTTCTACAGACAAGGACACTGTAACTCACAGGATCTGATAACTTGCCCAAGGTCCATGGGGAGGAAAGCTGGGGATTCTGATCCAACTCTGTCAGACTCCACAGCCCAAGGGCTTCCTGCCCTGCTGGGCTATCTCATAGCAGCCCTGATTTTTTTTTTTTTTTTTTTTTTTTTTTTGAGACAGGCTCTTGCTATGCAGTTCAGGCTGGCCTTGAGCTTACTTTGTAGCCCAGGCTGCTTTTGAACTTACAATGATGCTCCTGCCTCAGCCTCCCAGTGCTGGGATTACAGGTGTGTACCACTGCGCACTGCAGCAGCCCTGAATTTTCCATTGTTTCCAACAGAGTTGTTGTGTAGGCTGCAGTGTGTCTAGAACCTGAGTGTATCTGATCTGGGAAGGGCCCCTCAGAAGATCCCAGGGGAAAAAAAAAAAGATCTAAGGGAACTAGGTACAGGGCTGCCTTCCTGTAGTGATAGTGCTTTGGGAAGATGAAGCAGGAGAATCATAAATTCAAACCCCGCTGTGGAAAAGGACATTCTACAGTTTACCTTTCAATGTATTACCTATATGGGACTTTGAGTCTAATCAAGCCATAGGATTATTTGTTCTGAAGGAAGTCTAGCAAAAGCACTAGTGTAAAAGGAAATGAAAGCAGGACCGTAGTCCCCGTGGAGAGCTGCGGGGACAGCACTGAGATGCTTTGCTGAGATATGTCTGCAGCAAGATGACATGATGGCTAGCTAGATCATAGTTCAGCTCCTGGGATAATTAAACTGCCCTCGCTCATCCTGTGAACGATTCCTCCCACTTCTTCTGTTCCTGCTTTTTGTGAGAATCCTGATAAAATGCTAATAAAAATTATAATCAAGGTTTTAGTCCTAGAGACTGTAACTTCCTGATCCCTCATAACTTTGTCCCTCTTGCTTTTCTTTTCATCTGCCACACCTCATTCTTGGGGCCTGTCACCCCACACAGAAGCACATTTTACCAACACCCAGTCTGGGCAACTTAGTGATAACTTGCCTCAAAATATACAATCTAGGCTTAGGGATGTAGCTCAAAGGGAAGACCCTAGGTATAATCCCCACCTGCCAAAAACAAAAACAAAAGCAAAACAAGGGGGTTGAAGAGATCTTGAAGGACAATCCAGGAGGCAGAGCAAGGCCTAGAAGGAAGAATGGCAGTCATGAAGCTATGTAAGGGAGACGTGGTTTCATTGGACATATTCCTGCTATTAGAACAAAGGGGCTGCTTCAATGAGACCCAATAAAAAGTAAAATGGCCTCAGGGAGATTTATAGCATTCGTCATAGGCAGTGTGGATATGAAAAATACTATGATGCATGTACTATGTGCTAGCCACTGTTGGAGGTGTCTCCTCTCCAGTTCTAAAACTATGTGAGGGGTCTGGGAGATGGCTCAGTGGAGTAAGTGCTTCCCTGGCAAGCACAAGGGCCTGAGTTCAATCCCCGGTTCCAAGAAAAGAACAAACAAACAAAAAACTCTATGGAGCACAAGGGTGAGCTGAGGGCTTTGCACACGCTGGGCAAGCACTGTGCTGCTGGGCTGTGGCCCCAGCCCTGGGTGCTCTGTATATTCTCGTTGTAGTCTGTATCACTGCTTCCATATACCAACATTCCTGGTTCCCAGGCAGGAGTCTGGGGTCAGAAAGTGTAGGAGTGACTGGCAGAGCTGGGGTGACCGGGGGGGCTGGGCTCTAAAGACTGTCTCTTGGTGAGGGTGCTGACCCTGTGCCTCTCTTCTCTGAGTGGTGAGCTTTGGAAGTGGGGTCTCTGTTCATCTCTGTGTCCCATGGCACCTGTCTTCTGCATACAGCCAATAATCAACCAATCAATCCATGCTGTCTTAATTTAAGAGCTTCTGCTACATCAGCAGCTCATGGTGGAGTTGGTCCCTCAGAAATGGGACTGGCACTTTCTCAGGCATCATGCATGAAGGTGCTGTGCCTTCTTTTTATTCTCTTTTGAGAGAAGAGGGAAGAGAAAGCTGAGACTTTTCATGAGCATGAGATTCTCCTTGGCAACATTTCTTTCTTGCTTTAGTTTCCTTTGGGAGCCACCTTGGAATTCTGGCTGTGTGAGCCAATACATATCCTTCTGCCTCAAGTTGCTGGAGTTTGGTTTCTATCAGTTATAACCAGAGATATCCTGACTAATACATTTATGGTCCTGGAATTTGGTCCCCACTCTGAGGGGTGTGACTGGTTCATGGCCTCACATTAAGTCTAGGGTGACTGATTCAAGAAAATAACAACACCAAATATCCACTGACCATTTTTGAAGGGACAGAAGTTATTCTACTGCTGTCTCTTGGGCTTTTTCCAAACTACCCCATGTCTTTTATTCCTTCTTTCTTTTTTGGCTGTACTAGGGACTGAACTGGGGACTTTCTGAGATACATCCATTGCCATTGGAAAAAAAATTTGAGATAGGGTCCTACTAAGTCACTTAACTGCCCCGGCTGGCTTTGAATTTGGTGATCCACCTGTCTCAACCACCTAGAGTGCTGGGATCACAGGTGTGCACCTTCCTGTCTAGCTCCCCCTCCCCTTTAATGTATTTGGTACAGGGCCTCACTTCGCAGCTTGGACTCATAGTGATCTTTCTGTTTTCAGCCTCCTCAGTGCTGGGATTACAGGCGTGCACCACCACGCTGAACCTCTGAAGCCAGCTCAGTGTGCCTGGGGGCTGGGCCAGCACAGGTGCCAGAGATCAAACCACAGTTCCTGCACTTGCCTAAGCAGGTGCTTAGTCTGCTGAACTATCTCCCTTATAGCCTTATGTCTAGCTCCTTATTCTTTCCTCCCTTTCCTTCCTTCCTTCTATTCATTTGTTTGAGATACAGCCCTACTGTGTAGTCGAAGCTGGCCTTGAACTATGAAGTCTAGGATGACCTTGAATTTGGGGTCCTCTAGCCTCTGCTGAGATTACAGGTGTTCAACACCATCCCTGTTCAAGCCTTTTCTTAGAGCACCTCTTTGAGGAAGATCCCTGCATAGGCCCAGCTAGATAGCTACACTTCATTACCTGGGGCCAGGGAGGTCATTTGCTGTTTGTGGGGGCTTTAAAAAAAAATGTATTGGTATAGGGTCTCACAAAGCAGCTGGAACTTATAGTGATCCCTGTTTTCAGTCTCCTCAGCCCTGGGATTACAGGTGTGCACCACAAGGCTAGGTCTCCGTGGCTGGGGGTGAGGCCAGCATGGCATGTGGTGCTGGGGATCAAACCTAAGCAGATGCTCAGTCTGCTGAGTTATCTTGCCAGTCCTGTGGGGTCTTGTGAATAAAGGTTTTCACCTCTCTGAGCTTATGAAACAGTTGTTACTACCCACCAAGGAAAGGGGCTATGAGAATGTGGTAAGATAGTAATACACACTAGTGCCAGACTGAGGTCTGCATAGAGAAAAATAAGTTCCCTTCCTGTTTAGAAAGTGCTACTAAGTCCAGGCGTGGTGGCACATGCCTGCAATCCTAGTACTGGGGAGGCTGAAAACAGGAGGATCACTATGAGTCCAAGCTATGTAGTGAGAACCTGTACCAAATACATAAAATTAAAATAAAGAAAATTAAAAATTGGATATGACCTTTACCCCAGGTTTCTAAACATCTATTCTGTAGATGCTCAGGCTAGCTTTGAACTTGCAATCCTCCTGCTTCAGCCTTCTGTGGAGCTGGGATCACTGGATGTGTCACTACACCAGGCCAGAAACACCATACAGGGCCTGTGCACACAGAAGCACATGTAGAGCACTCAGGAAACTGTGAATAGCTCCCATGCTCTGCCCCCACTCCAGGGAAGGGGTGGAGGAGGGAAGGAATTTTCATTTTCTTTAACATTGTATGCCTCTGTGCTCTGATTTTTTTTTTCCTACGGAGAACATATATTACCATTATGACAACAATCTTTAAAACAGAGATAAAAAACAAAGGGTGCCATTAACCAAGGGCATTCATTTGCCCTGTTATTAAGTTGCTCTGTAAAAGCAACTGTGAGTGGTGCTGGGTGTTGCCCACTTTCCAAGGACAGCACGGGCTGGATGTCAACCCTGAGCCCAGAGGTCAGTGTGGTGCCCTCACATGCTGAATGTCTCTAACTAAATGCTCTAGCAGCTTCACATCAGCTCATAGTAAAAGCCAAAATCCTGAGAGGCCTCCAGGCCCTGCAGTGAGGACTTAGGGGCCGCCTGCTTGCTCGCCTGTCCAGCCACTGTGGCCTCCTCCTTCCTTCCTCTCTGGTTCCTTATTCCTGCCTTGCGCCTTAGTCCGTGCTTTTTCTACAACTTGGCACATTCCTCTTCTAGGTCACTGCCTGGCTTGCACCCTGTCCTCTTTCACATTTTACTTGGATGCCACCTCCCAGAGTGGGCTCCCCTGGCCATCTTACTGAAATCTATTTGACTTCGGGGGAGTGTCTTAGATCTTAGAGCCCGGTAATCCCCATCCTTGCTGCCCCTACTCCTGCTCCATTGCCCCATGCCATGCTTCATCTTGTCAAGGCAGACTTATTCTATCATCTAGAGTGTAGGCCCCACGAGAGGATGGAGATGTCTCGCTCCCTGCCGCCCCACTGCTCAACAAATACGTGTTGAATGAATTCAAAGTCTTCATGGGAACAAACAGGAAAAAACACAAAAGTCAGACCAGCGTGGAGTAAATCTCTCTAAGCAAACTGTCTTCCCTGGGCCCCAACTTCCTGTCTACACGGATAGTGTGCAGACATCTCTGCAGGGCAGGACCCGCAGTCCAGCAGCACACAGGTCCTTGGACTGCTCCCTCCTTCCTTCTCTCCACTAGTCCGGGACTGGCTTAGCTGAGTTCCTTCACCAGCACTGTTGGACTCTTGTTGTGCCCAGGCTGTGCCCCCTGTAGGCTGTTGGTGTCAGGAGTTAAAGGCTCCAGATACGAAAGACTGCTCCTGAAGAGCACAGATCTCAGCCTGCCAGGTTTCCTGTGCCAGGGTGGGGTGGGGTGGGGTGTGCAGGCGGGGAGAGGGGTCAGGCTGGAAAGGATGTAGCTAGCAGAAGCTCCCTGGCAGATTTCTATCAATGCTCCATCAGGGATGGGCCCAGGAGGCAGGACTCTCATTATCATTTTCCAGATGAGGACTTCCAGGCCTGGGGAAGGGGCGGGGCACCCGAGGTCTGGCTCTTCAGCCTGCTTCTTGCTGAGCGCTGGGATCACCTGGGGAGCTGGTTGAAACTGAAACGTGCCGCCTACCCCAACCTATTGACTCAGAGTTTCCGGGGTGGGCCCAGGTGTCGGTATTCTTCACTAGCTCAGAGAGGAGGCCACACCCACCCCCCAAGGGGCAGCCCCTGGCCTCTGGCTAGGCAGCCCTTGACCTTTTCGAGGCTGGAGGGGCGGGGGTGAGGAGTGGTTCCTCTTTGGGGACTTGGAACTCCTTTGAAAACTCAGGTGCAGGGAAAAAAAGATGGGTGTTAGGTCCATTCTGATAGGAATAAATCAGCAAGGAGCTGGTGCCTTACTCACACCTGTAATACCAGCTACTCAAAAGGCTGAGGCAGGAGAGGTCAAGGGCAGCCTAGGGTACAGAGCAACTTTGTTTCAAATAGTAAGGACTGGGGTTCTGTAGTTCTCAGCCTGCAGGTTGCAGCAGAAACAGATGGGGATGTGTATGTGCCCATAAAAGCACCAAGCAAGGACTTTAGACAGACTAAATAATCTCTCTCTTCTAGGGGACTTGTAGGTCAGCTCAGTTGTTTAATCCCCTGCTGGGGCAAACCCAGCCAGGCACAGGGGACTGAGGTTCGATCCCAGCTCCCCAGGCCTTACCACACCCACTCTTAAGCCCCCCCCCCCCCAAATAAAAGTCCTAAAGAGTGAGTCTAGATTCCAGGTGATTCTTTACAAAAGATACTGACCCTTGTATGAGCCACTGTATTCTAGAGGGAACTAAAGCATAGCTACATCACAGAGGAGGGTTGGGAATTTCAAAGGCGGGAGCTTGTGGATGTGGATGAGCTGTGTTACTGAGAGAAAGAAGGCACTGGAGGAGTTGGGTGTGGGCCTCAAAGGGAAGATAGAGGCCCAGAAAATGGATTGGGGTCACAGCCAGGGGCTGGGGTATGTACCTGTAGCCCCAGCACTCTAGGAGGCTGAAGCAGGGGTTATACGTTTAAGTTCAGCTCATGCAATTTAGTGACCTAGTGAGACTGTCTCCAAAGACAGAAACAGAACAAAATTTAAAAATGGGTGGGAGGGGGCCATGGAGATGGCTCAGTAGAATAAGTGCTTGCCTGCCAAGCACAAGGGCCTGAGTTCAATCCCTGGTTCAAAAGGTGGGGATGAAATTCACTGGGAAGACTGTGGGTTCAATTCCTAGTCCACGTAAAAAGAGGTTGAGTTACCCACTTGATGTTATTTTTTTAAGTTGTTTTGTAGGCTGGCTGGTGGCTTGGTGATCCCCAGTTCAAACCTTCCCTCTTTATTGAGGAGAAACTGGAGACTTTTCCAGGGTCTCCCAGATAGGGAGCAGTACAGGTTCAAGCCTCCGCGGTTCTGAAGTGCTCTGTGTACCACCTGCCCCTCTGCAGCCTGCAAACAGATGAAGGTGACCAGCAGAGCTGATAACATAAAGCCAGCAGTTCTTTCCTAGACTGCCTGTTCTCAACCTTCCTTCCACGGTGGAGCAGGTGGTCGCTTCTCTGCAGAGGCCCAGAAGCCAGAGATTTACTGGGTAAGAGACCCCCCCGGAGCAGAAGTCAGCAGGAGGCTCAGAAGTCTAGGCAGTCCCCGTGCAGTCCCTACCTTCCCCAGGTCTGTCCTATCAAGGAGAAGGAGCAGGTCAGCCACCTCCCAGTCCCCACAAACCAGATACTGATAGCCCCATCTGCCCACTGGGCACTTCCTGGAAGTCAGGAAGGACACCAAGGTCTCAGCTGATCCTCTCTTGGGAAGAGGGTGTGGCCGCTAGGATGGCTTCTCACCCTTTGGGTTCTTTTTTTTTTTTTTTTTTTTTTTTTTTGTCTATTTGAAACAGGGTCTCACTATGCAGTTCAGGCTGGCCTTAAGCTCACTTTGTAGCTCAGGCTGGTCTCAAACTCACAACAATCCTCCTGCCTCAGCCTCCCGAGTGCTGGGATTACAGGCATGCGCCACCATGCCCGGCTTACCCTTTGGGTTCTTTAGATGAAATTCTAGAGCCCTGAAGAAGTCTCTGGGAGGCTTTAGGTTTAGCCTCTATCTGCCCTGGGCAGAAGTGTCATTCCTGTTGGTCTGCACTGTTCTTGACCCAACTGGATCCACTTCTACCAGAATTCAGAGAGGACCCACACTTGGTTTCTTCCTAAACCTCTTCCCAGGGAAAATCCTCCAACTCCTTGGCTTCTCTCAGGACTTGTGCCTTTTTTCCTCCTCAGGGCCTCTGGAGTCTGCCCAGGTCAGCCAAGGCAGCCCTTCTACCAACCCTTGGGAGAAGTGACTGATACAAAGATGCCTGACAGGACCCATGTTCCAAGCAAGTAAAGACCCCATGATTAGGGAGAGTTTTAGGAAGGACAGGAAGATCCAGAGACCTTTACCTTATCCCTAAGTTGGGAGAAAAGGAGGGGTGTTAGGGTTAGCTGCTGGTGTACAGCTGACTCCTCTGCCTCTTCCTCTGCCCTCTATTACTTCTACCCACCCCAGCACCATCACTACTTCCAGGGCCCATTCTGATGGGCTGGGGAGATCACCTTCCCTCCTATGCAGCCGTTTCTGTCCTGCGCCCAGTAGGCCACTGAGACTCCCACTGTTAAGCCACACTTGGCCCTCAGAGGGGACAAAGTTTCTGTCAGGTAGGGCTGAAATCTCCCATTACCTGTGTGACTAAAGATGTTGCTGGCAGTGGGTTCAATCTGAACTGTCAAGTGCTACAAAGTACAAAGCACTCTCTAGAGAATCTTCCCCACCTCAATCTCTCAGGGTGGGCAGTGGGTATCAAGTCACCAGAGGTCAGGTCAGAGGCTCAAGGTGGCCAGTGGTACCACAAAACAGGAGCCACTTGAGGGATGTGTGCTTCATAGGTGAAGGATACAGAGAGGTTTCAAGGCCCACAAGGAAGAAAATGTACCTTGGAAGCAAGAAGCCATGGGGTTGGATGTCCTGGTAAGATATTAAAGGGACAGAATTGGAAGTGGCTGTGGGGTACAGGGCTTCTACAGGGATGGTGTTTGGATGACTTATGTTTTTCCCATCCATGCCAAGGACCCAACTAGATGATGTGGTCTACAGTCAAATGGATTTAAATGGGACATGGGGAAGAACCTGCTTGTGGGCCAGGATGGGTGGGCTCTACCGAAGTGCCCAAGGTAGTTGTGGATTCTCCCTTGAGAAAAAGTAGAAAATTATTTATTAGATGCTCATCAGTCTGGCTAAGAGATAAAAGACATCCAAGTTTATATATAGGGTCCACATTTAGCAATGAGGGTGGGGTAGAATGGAGGTGGGGCACAATGCATATTCTGCCTCCTCTGCCTTCTGGGTGCCTACTATCTTGGTCATTAGGAGAGGCAGTTGGGACTGAATCCCCCTTTTGAAGGGAAGTGGGCGAGGCCCCAGGAATCCAGGACCTACCCTGGTGCCATGCACACAGCCTCAGCCCCACAGGGAAGGAACAATTGCCCCAGGCAGGTCCCAGAGAGCCCTGGCCGTGGCCTGTGCTCCTCCTTTCCTCCAGTTCCCGTGGCTGTGGCTGAGCCCAGGGAGTTGCTTCCTCCCCACCAACAGAGTAGGAGGCAGCCGGAACCCATGCCCGAAGGAAGTGGGAGAGAAACCCCTGCAACAGTGTAGGGGTCCAGGACAAGCACTGCTAGGGCTTTTTCTGAGCTCAGCTCCACATCCCTGCCTGGGGTCTTAAGGCCTAAGGTAAGTTTTCCAATTTAGGTGTGTGCACGCGTGCATACACAAGCACCGGTAGAGCAGGATGGTGAGCCAGGTGGCAGTAAGATGGGGTCCTCCACTCTCAGCTCCTCCCCAGTCCTCCAGCTTTGTGGGTTTATGGGGCAGCCCAGTCTGGCGGTGGGGAGGGCCTTTGAGCCACCCCAGCCCCAGAGGAAATGACTGACAAGTACCGGCTGCTGCGTCTTCAAGACCAGGAGGAAGCAGCAGCGGCAGGGAGGAGTAGGGTGCGTGCCCAAGCTTGACTCTGGGAGCTGTGTTGCTCACCACATGGAGCTGGGGAAGTGGCCTGGCTTCTGGCCTTGAGAACTCTGGGATGCCCCCTCTACCACCAGTTGGGGCCTGGGTTCTGGGCAATGGTTCTGGATGGATTTCCTTGGAGCCCCTGGACCATGGGCAGCAGCATCTCCCAAGTTGCCCAGAACTGGACCTCATCCCCCCACCCCACTGCTGGGGCCGCTGGATGGCTGGGTGCCCAGGGTAGCACAACATTCCTGCCTGGCTCTCTGGCGGTAGGGGCTGCTGTGGTGCTCTGCTAGCCTCCTTGGGCCCCAGGTACCCTCACCTTGAGCTGGGACTTGGAGACCTTGCCGCTCTTCTCCACATCCAGCGCGGTGAAGGCGTACCAGATAGACTTGAGCAGCTCCTTGCGCAGGGCCATGGCTGAGGCGCCTGCCCGCCCGCCCGGCCCAGGGGCGGCTCTGACACCAAGATCCGGTTTCAGGAAATGCAAACGGCTGCAGACCACAGAGGCGCCCTGCTGCGGAGCAACAGCTCCACCTGCCTGCCTACTTGTTGCTCTGGTGGCATTCAGGCTCTACTCCCTGCTAGGAATCAGACTGACGTTCTCAGGGTTACCGTCCTCTGAATCAGCCTAATCTGTTGGGCTGGTGTGCTGTGCCTGTGAGGCCCTTTTAAAGGCCTCTTTGCCCCAGAGCCTTCCTGATGCTCCCAGAGGCAGCTTGCTTAGGGAAAAAGGAAGCCCACCCTGACTGCAGTCAGGCTGGTAGTTAGCCTCAGCAGGTAAAAGGCCTTGGTTAAGTTTCCTCTATAGAATGTAGTAAAATACCAACCTCCCAGAGTTGGAAGGCTGAAAACAGTACATAATGGGTTCTGGCTAAAGCATCCCTTCCAGTGGCACCTAACAACCATAGGGGTAGACTCCATCAAAAAGGGGAAGAAACCAAAGCAAAGACAAAGCTGGAGGAGGAAGTGGGCCACAGCACCCCTCTAGGTGTGAGATAGACTTGGCATTTGTTTTGCTGGCTCCCTAATTCTGGGCAATGGGCCTCATCTCACAGAGTCCTAGCAGGGCAGTCTTGGGATTCAAGGCAGGGCAGTGGCACCATTTTTTTGATACAGTGCCCGTGGTGGTGGCACACACCCATACCATGAGTTTGTGTAAGAAGCCTGCAGGCTAATATGGAGACAGCTTCTTCTGGGGCATGCCCCCATTCCTCTGCTTCCAGGGGATCAGTGGCAAAAATAAATAGGAGCTCTTTGGGTATCCATTCAGGGAATGGAGCTCCATTCTCAGGAGGAAGGGGTTTGAGGAACACACATGACAGTGGAGGAGAGATAAGCACCTGCAGTTTCCACGATGCTCCCATTCAGCTGGGTCCTTTCTGTCAGAATCCCCTGCACCACCTCCTGCAGCAAGGGCTGGTCTGCCACTCACTTTTCAGGGGGCCTGATCACGGCTTAGGAATCCCATAGCACAGCAGCCCTAGGAGCAAGGTAACGAGCCAGGACTTCAGCACCAGAGCAGCAGTGCAGCCTGAGAACCTCGGTAACTAGGGCACAGGTGCCTCTCTGCCAGCTCTGGCCTAGGCTCTGCCCTCTTGGCGCTGCTGATTGTGTGTGGTCAGAGGTGGCTGGAGCAGGGGAGAGGGGAAGGTGGCGGGGGGGGGGAGTGGGGGGGGGGGGGAGGTGGTGGGGGGCTGAGGCTACATCTGCAAAGGCAAAACAGAAAAACCCAGAGTTCTTCTAGACCAACTACCCTGAGGCCTGGATTCAGCCAGAGCCTGCAAACAGTGGTCATGCTGGTCACACCTGGCTGCCCTGGAGCCCCCTGCTCAGTAGTGGCAGGGAGCCATAGGCAGCTCCTTATCTTACACTGTGCCTTCCTCCCACCGGCATAGCTGACTGGACAGGCATCAAAGCTGAGCAGGGCTTATGGCAGAGCAACAGGGATGAGAGCTGGCCCTGTCCAGCCCTGCGACCAGACCCCTGAGCTGCAAGGATGGAGAAATCCAGGTAGAAACTTGGAACTTTTATTAAATACTCATTCGCCCGTTTGCCACCACCACCCAGAGCAGGAGAAAAAATAATTGTCAGTGGAATTTAAAAAAACAAAACCAAACCCACAAAACAAATGAAACCCAACCTGAGCAGTCTATGTACAGGGCCACTCCCTGTCTCTCTGCCATAGATTGGGGGGCTGCTGGGGGTGGGTGGGAGCTGGGCACCTGTATTCCAGCCATAGGCCCCTGAGCAATTATTTCTGACTGTGGTGGCAGGAATCCCAGTGCCAAGGGACCAGGTGCCTCTGCTGGCCTCCAGGGAGGTGGTTATTGCTGGGAGGGGCTTGGGCTGGGCTGCAGAGCTGCCTGCCTTCGGCCCCCCCATAGGCCAAGACAGTTTGGATGGAGGCTGGTCCTAACCACAGCCCTCCTTTCCACCTGAGAAGGGGAGTGGACTACAGACAGCAAGGGTATGTCCTCCTGAGGAAGGAGAGTGGGCACCCAGGACAGCCTGGCATCAGGCTTGTTTTCTCCTCAGCTCCTGCTGCCTGCTGTGCAGCCCTTTTTCTTGCAGGACCTCCAAGCTCTTCAGTGAGACCACTTTCCGGCTGCCTTTACACCCCAGAGACCTATGTGGCCGCCTTCCCTGTGTCAGCTACAGGCTGGGCCCTCGATGCAGGGCTGCCTGCGCAGGGTGGCACATTCTCGAGTATGGTGTGTGCGCCTGTGCTCTTGGCTCAGCAGCCGCTCTCTGTCACTGCTGTCTCCAGGGTCACAGTCCCTTGCTGCATGGCAGCAGCGGCTACACTGATGGCCTCCTCCAAGGTCTGCTGCTCCTCCAGCTGCACAGAGGGGTGTGGAAGGAAGGAAGGTGTGAGATGCTCTCTCTAGCTTAGCACTATGCAGTCCACTTGTCTATACTTCCTCCATCTAAGGGCCACAAACTAATCTCTCGGTGGGGCCCCATAATCAGGAAGGTCAGTGATAGTCCTAGTAGGTCAGGCACAGCCCAGGATTGCCAATGGCGCACGGTCAGAGAACAGCTTGCCCACAGAAGAATAACTGGCTGGACAGGACCCTAGTGGTCACTGGCTTTAGCCCTCCATCTCCCAAATGAAAGACAGGCAGGGAGAGACAATGGCCTTGGACCACAGGTGGGCAGCCAAAGGCATTCCCCCATTCTGCCTTAGGTGTGTAGATAGAGGGACGATGGGATTTGTCCTTGCAGTGGGTTTTCAAATGTCTGAAGTCCTGATCAAGCGCATCCCCAATTCTCCCCCATTCCCTGCTTTGGTCTGGGGGCCCCTTCCCTCCTAGATTTCTACCCACCTGCACTGCAATGTGCGTTCCATTGGCTGTAGCCAACAGTGCCACCTGTTGATGGTGGAGGGATGCTACACTTGAGTCCTCGGCCACCACAGCCCCAGAGGTAATGATTGTGACCTGAAACACAGAAGATCCCCGGCTGCAGCATCCTTCCTCTCCTCGGGCCAGGTAAGAACCCTCCATGCCAAGCGACTGGAAGCAACCCGTGGGGATGGATAAAACCACTGTGGGCCAGACGAATTGGCGGGGGGCTTGTGGCTAAATGAAGCTGGGTTTATCTCTACCTCATGGCCCAACTTGAGGCAGGGATTCTGAATCACCAAAGGACCAAGCTATTTAGAGATAAGTCAGTGCCTGCACTGAAAATGGACCTTGAAGTCCATGGAAAAGTGACTTTCCTAGGATGGCGAGGCAAAGTAGGGAGGGACTGACATTTAGAAACTTTTGATTCATCAAATGCTTTTAAAGATGAAAGTCGAGCTGGGCGTGGTGGCACAGGCCTGTAATCCCAGCACTCGGGGAGGCTGAGGCAGGAGGATTGTTGTGAATTCGAGATCAGTCTGAGCTACAAAGTGAGCTTAAAGCCAGCCTGAACTGCATAGTGAGACCCTGTCTCAAAAAGACAAAAAAAGGGGAACTACCCTCTCGGGCCCCCCTCCTGTCCTTCTCTCTTGGACAGGAGCTTTCTTTCCCTCAATAAATCTATTCTGCTAAAAAAAAAAAGAAAGTTGCTGATGGCCCAGAGAAACTTGGGAAATCTTTGTCTTTGTAAAAAGGCCTGACAAGTTTGACCTAAACATTTACTTCCTACCCCAAGGAAAAGGGTAGTAAGAGAACAAGAAACCCCAAGCAAACCGCCTGGTCATACGGGCTGCGTCTGCGTGCCATCGGCGCTGACCATGGTGACCGTGTGTGTGCTGGACGTAGCCATGTCATCGCCGTGACTAGGGATGGCGAGGGTGGTGCTGCCATGCTGGGTCACCACACTGATGGCACTTCCCAGGGCCTGCAGGTCTTCAGGGGACAGGCTGACCTGCAACAGGAGGAGAGGAGAGAAGATGGGCTGGAGTGAGCCCAAAGGAGGGCCATCTAGAAGAGGTGTTCCTGCTCTCCCAGACAACCTTAGCTTCAGCTCTTGGATGTGGGGCATGGGCAAGGAGAACAGGGCCAAGGCCGCACAGAGGGACACTGGAAGAATTCTGTTGACCACTTCTACTTTTATCAGTATTGGGAATAGAACCCAGGGTCTTTGCACTGACCATATTCATCCATTAAAAATCCTTTTTAATTTTAATTTTTTTGTACTGGGAATCAAACAGACTTTTAAATTTTGAGACATGGTCATGTGATCCTCCTGTCTCAGCCTCCGAGTGCTGGAATTACAGACAGTACCACCATGCCTCACTTGACCACTTATTTTCACTACCACTTTGGCTCTGGGCCCTGCTATAAGAAGCTCAGGGTCTCCTCTGAACTTTGTTCTCATGACAACTCTAGAAGCACAGGTGGTGAGACTGCCAGACCCTGAAACTTCTGCCTGAGAAGACATCCACAAAGCCTCTGGATGGTGAGGGCCTGACAGCCTTCAAGAGGTAAACCACTGACTATGCTCCAAAGGTGTGACAGAACTGGAGGTAGGAGGAGGAGCAGGGCTGGCTTACAAGGTCTGGTTCTCTCAGGTCCATAAAGCTATAAAAAACTCTGAAGGAGATGGGGCTGGCCAAGTTTCAGGGCTCCCCAGAGTCCCTTGAGAAAGGCGTGGTCCCTGGAGCCTGTACCTGCTGAGCACCATCCTGAGTGATCAGAGCCACCTGGGGGGCTCCGTCCTCCTCGGTGACCATGGCCACTTGGGCTGAGACGTCATCACCTTCTTCCTTCACTTCAGAAAGGTACGTGATGTGGACTCCCTTGGGTGGTGGGCTTTCCTCAGCTGCAGAGGCAGCTACAGGAGGAAAGGAACCCAGGCTACCAAATGCTACCAGATGCCGGAGGCCTTGGTTCCCCTGGGCCCCCCTCCCACCCTGCCCTCACCCTCCAGCTGCTGCTGCTCATAGAGGGCCTGCTCGCTCTCCTCTGTGGCCTCCAGCTCGCCATGGGCACTGCGCTTGTGCATGGCCAGGGTGGAAGTCTGCCGATAGGTCTTGCCACAGCTGCTGCAGGTGTAGGGCTTGCAGTGCGTATGCACCACATGGTGCTTGTACAGGCTGGAGTACTCGGTGAAGCGCTTCCCGCAGCCCGGCACCGTGCAAACGTATGGCTTCTCCCCTGGGGACACTGGGCTGTGAGGGGGCGGGAACTGGGGCTGGCAAGGGGGAAACTAAGGGGACAGCAGTGAGGGACAAGGTTGGTGAAGGGCAAGTCAGAGGCAGGAGGGGCTGAGACATGAGGCTCTGCAGGGACAGAGCTGGGGAAGGAGTGCAGTGGAAGACAGGACAGATGAGGGCACAGGCCTCTGAGCCCAGAGACAGGTGGGCAGCGAAGAGAGGTGGACAGGGCCAAGAGAGAGGGTTGTGAGTGCACAGGGGAAGCTGGTGAGGTAGAACAGGAGGGTGGAGAGCAGTGGACAGAGGAGGGACGGGATGGGGCAAAGACTGAAAGGTTAGGTGCAACGGGACAGGGGTGGGGGTGGCAATGTGGTTGAGAGATGATACAGAAGGCTGGACAAGGGGCATGACATGGGAGGGTGAGGACACAGAGGAGTCATGTGCACAGTGGATGAGGTGTGGAGTTGAAGGCGACATTTCACTCTGCTTTCTCCCACCATGCCTCACCCTAGCCTCTCTAGAGCTCAGCCGGAAGGAAGGCGAGACCTGGAAGGTGCACCTGATGGGCCGGCAATTCCTGCCAGCCTGGACCTAACTGGAGGTACAAGAGCCACTCACTGTGCTCTTTGCAGGTGAAATCCTGATGGTGGGGATACCCGCGCCCAGAGAACAGCACCAGCCTAGCGCTGGGATGCATCTCAGAGCACAGGCCCTTGGCAGAGGAAATGGGCTGGGGGCCCTCGCATGCCAGCTGGCCCACCTGTGTGGATGCGCACGTGATTCTTGTAGTTGGTGGCGCTGGTGAAGCCACGGCCACAGTGGGGCTCCGGGCAGGTGTAAGGCCGCTCGCCTGTGTGGGTGCGCACGTGTACCTTGCGGATGTTAGATGTGGTGAAGGAGCGGCCACAGCCCTCGAAAGGGCACCGGAACGGGCGTTCACCTGTGTGGGAAGGGCAGCCCTGGAGCAAGCGGGGAGAGCGCACGGGCTCCAGGACTCAGTGTCCTTCCGCAGGGCATGGGGAGGCCCAGCCTACCAGTGTGGGTCCGGACATGCTTCTGCAGGTCTCCTGAGGTCTTGAAGGCCTTGCTGCACAGCTCCTCGGGGCACTTGTATGGCTTCTCACCCGTATGTGTGCGAACGTGGCTCTTTAGCCCGTAGCCTGTCCATGTGCCATAGGGGTGGAAGTGCAGCCAGTGGGCCCTCAGCCTCTGCTGCCCACTACATCCAGAGGCTCTCCATCTAAACTTGCTCTGAGGGGCTGCGAAGCCACACTGGCCTCTGCCTTACCCTGCCTGGCGAGTAACAGAGGCCAGAAAAGCCCACTCTACTCTCTTTCCTGCTCTAGGGCAGCTGGAGGCATTCTGGAGCAGGGGCCCAAGAGACTCTCTAGGCTATCTGTGGCAAAGGTCCTGTTTCAGAGGGGATAGTGAAGTCCAGAGACAACATGGTCCTCTCCACTAATGTGATAGAGGCATGGTCACCATGCTGCCTTTCACATCTGTGAGAATAGTCTCACAACAGTGTCCCAGACAGAAGCCTGTGTTGGCCTGCCCTCAAAGAGGCCCCAGAACTCATGGAGAATTCTCTGACCTCAACCAGAAGTGGGCCACCTCTGGTTTCTGGCCAGGCATTTACCTGTGGCAAAGGCCTTTCCACAGTTGGGGAAGTCACACCGGTATGGACGGTCACCTGTATGAGCTCGCTCATGCACCTGAGGACAAGTAATCACATGACTCAAAAGGACAGAATCCAAGGTGGGCTCTCTGCATCTTCTCCTGCTCTGTTCACATGTGTCACACTTCTTGCATGGACACTTGTCTCTTCTCTCCATCAGCTAACATGCAACTCAAGGGCAGGGACCAGTCCCAGAGCAGAAAAGAAAAAAAAGGTCAGCAGCCTGGCAGGGAAGGGGGCAGAGCTGAAACCTGCCTGCCAGCCACTTACCTTTAAATGATGTGCAGTGGTGTAGAGGCGCCCACACCCCTTGTAGCCACAGCGAAAAGCTCTGTCTCCAACCTGCTGCCCCTTGCCATTATACGAAGCCTGGCTGTTGTGCAGAACCTGAGGAAAAATCTTGGAATCCCTACATGTATTCTTTCCAGTGAAGGGCCCAGTGGCAGTGAAGACCCATTATGCAGGGTTAGACTGTTAGGGTCCTCTGGGGCAGAGACACAGCCAGACAGGCAGGGAACAGACATTCAGGCATGATGCAAAAGAAACAGGGCTGGCATGTGGAGTCACTGCAAAGCTTTGCTGGTAGAGGGAAGACTAAATGGCATGGGGGCTGTGACAGCTACCATGCAAAGGGTACTTCCTAGAGAGCTGGGTGAGACTGTCCAGGGTGTCAACCCTGGGGCAAGCCTGGTGCCAGCCCCTTTCCCGCAGGCACCCAGGACGCTGCCACTCTTGACACATCCATCCTCTGATAGAGGGGAGGGTGCTTCCCCTGGTGGGAGGCTCATCAGGAGCATATGCAAGAGTCACTGAGGTTCAGCTAACAGGACAAGAGCCCAGGGGCGGCAGCTGTGACCACATGTGCCAGGATCAAGGACAGAAGTCTGAGCTCTAACCACATAGCCCAGGTAATGGCAAGGCTTCTTACTCCATCTCCTCTCCTGCAAACATGGCTAGAACCACCCATCTGACATAGCCTCTGGCCACACCAGCCTTACTGCTTTTCTGTTTTCCTAGGTCCCATCCTGACAGGACCGTCCCTTCGTCCCTCTTTCTGGGATACTGAGGACAATATTCTGGTGAATATTTCCAGGAGCTCCTGAAACAGAACTCAGAAGTCACAGTGAGCAAAGGACAGGGTGAGGCCCACTCATGGTGAGGAACAGGTGGAGGTCTGGAGGGGAGTGAATGACTCTCCCAGTGCTGGACTCAGCAGCGATGCAGCCAGCACAAATCTCAAGGCTCATGAACAAAGTAAAGCCCAGTTTTCTTCCCACCAGCAGCCCCACACTTGTATACATCTCAGGGGATGGGGCAGGAGTCGGCATGGTCCAAAATGGGCTGTTGTCAAATTTCGTGTTTTGTTTTGAAGAAACATGAAGACTTCCTCTCCAACGTGTTCACTGTCATTTTATGAAAACAACTATCCCCCTGTCTTTGGGTAAACCTGGTGCTTTGGGAAGTTCTGCCTTGTCCCCTAGGCTCTGGTCTGACTCACATAGAAGCACTAGATTTGGGAAGCCCATAGATCTCTGCTCCTGCACCCTCAGAAGGCAGGTCCAGCAAACACACACAATGACTGACATCTAGGGAGCCAGGACCTTGTCCCTGCAGCCAAGTTTCTGCGTAGGCTAGGGCTTCCAACCTTCCCAGCTGCTCTGCTACCTATGCCCTGCTCACTGCCTGCTGATCTTATTTTCCCACATGACTCAGTGAATTATAGAGAAGAAATAAATACAAGAGCTTCTGACTTCAGCAGATGGGAAAACTAATGAAAGGCTCTGGCTGGGGCTTTCTCAGATGGCACAGCTGCAATCTGGGAAAGGGAAGCCCGGCCCAACTTCCCACCACATGGACACTCTTTGCGCAGCAGCCTTCCCTCTGCAGAAGCAGCACAAACAAGGATGAAGGTAAACAGCTGTCAGCAGCCATAACCAGGCTGTGCTGCACACCCCGGACAAGGACATGACAGATGAACTAGTGAGACAAAGAGAGTAGCCCAGCTTGTGCCCTAACATGGGGCTGCCCCATCGTCTTGAGAGAAGCCATTTTTGGCAGGGCCGAGAGGTGTGGACAGCTTCTGCTGTCTGGAGCTCTGAGTGCTCACCTTGCTTGCATACTGCTCCAAGGCCACCACTGTGTCTGTGCCGAAGCCCTCCTCATCCTCTGCTGCCAGGTCCTCCAAGCCCACCTCTGTCTGCACGGCCAGGATGGTGCCATCCGGTGGCACAGCCACAGGGTGGTGGATGTAGGCGGTGGAGCCGTCCTCCAGCTGGATGGCCTCCAGTGCGCTGGGGTCATGACCCTCTGCAGGAACATGGAGTCAGTGATGCCACACAGGGCAGACACAGCCAGGGGCCTGGCCTGAATTTAAGGAGAGGTAGACACACAGAGGTCTCCAAATCAAGTTCCCCCAACCTCCGCCTTGGCGGTTCCCTCCTACTGGCCCTCCCTCTGGGGCTGCTTCCCTTAAAGACACTGACTGGGAACTCACTGGCTCCGTGAGGCCTGGATGACCCATCGTGGCCCAGATTCCGGGCCAGTCACCCCTCCCCCCATCAGCTCCTGCCAGGTGGCACAGCATTCACGTGATCTCTGCAGGGCAGAGGTTGTCATGTCACCTAACAGCCTCAACAGTTCCAAGCTTCCCACAGGTCTTCGGGTAAACATCAACATCCTCTGCCCTCCTTCCCTGCCCTCCAGCTCCCTGCAGTTCCAGGAGTTGCCCTTCTCTCTCTAGCGCTACACCTATGAACACTTCCTGTCTGGAGCACCAAGCCCCCCTTCCACCCTTTTCCTGTAGCTCAGTCCATTCGACCTGCTTCTAGCTCCAAAACTGTTTTTCCAGAGTGGCCCCCCAATCTGAGCCTGACCCCCATCAGCAGGGATGCTTCCTCCCCACTAGACTAAGGGTGAATAGGATTCTTTTTTCCTCCCAATATCTTGGGTACTCTATTACTGAGCTATCTCACTAGCCCCTTTTATATTTTGAGACAGGGCCTTGCTAAATTGCCCAGGCTGGCTGAACTTGCACTCTTCCTACCTCAGTCTCCATAGTAGCTGGGATTATAGGCATGTGCCATGACACCCAGCTTAACTTTGTTTTCTGTTGTATTCTCCATGCTTCTTACATTGCCTGGTTTGTACTAGCTGTTCAAGAAGTTACTTGTAGAAGGACTATACTGTTATTTTTCAGTACTCTGAGAGCTTATTTTTCTTGCAGTTCTGAGGATGGAATCCAGGGTCTCATGTTAGGCAAGGCTCTACCACTGAGCTATACCCTTAATTCCAAAAACTTCTTTCTTTTTCGAGACAAGGTCTTGCAATGTAGCCCAGGCTGGCCTTGAACTCATAGTGAGTGACCCTCTTGCCTAAGTCTCCTAAGGTGTTGGGATCATGAGTGTGTACCACTATGCTGGTATCATTCTTAAATATTAGTAAGTTTCTCTTGGCCTTGGATGGTGGTTACAAATCGTACTCAATGCCTTAGATTCTGGGGCTGTGTTGAAACCACAGCCACCACTGAAGACAACACAGTATATGACCCCAAGGCTCAGCCTCCTGGTGGCCAAGACAGCTGTTCCCCCCCACCCCCCATCAGGTAAGGAAGCGCTGCATGTGCCTCAGGGAGGAGCATGCCTCGGTCTGCTCCCCTCCCAGGTGTCTCTCCACCCCAGCCCTGCCAGCTGTGCCCTCTCCTTCCCTGCGAGTACTGACGGCCTGGCCCCACCTTTGGGTGTGTGATGTACGTAGGCCACACTGCCATCTTCCAGCTGCACTGGTTGTCCATCCTCAAAGGAGAGAGACTCTGTAATGAGAGCAATGTCAGACTTTGCCTGGAGCTTGGTGCCAGGCCTCCCTCAGGGAGGCCTGCTGGGCCTCCCTGCACAGCCAGGGTGTCCTGTGGCCTCACCTTTCTGTACTGTCACTTGGTGAATGTATGCAGTGGTTCCATCCTCTAGCTGGATCACTTGCCCTTCAAGGAGCTTCTCTCCTGTGGAGGTGGAGATGGAGAGAAACGGGTTGCCTGTGGTCTGCACAGCACAGGGACACTCATGCCTCCCTCCCTGAGCCTGGGCATGGCCAGGAGCAAAGACAACTTGGTATGCAGGTATTTTACTTTTCCAGCAGACCTCCTCTGTGCCACTAGGAGGAGGAGTGGCTTCCTTTATTATTCTCCCAACAAAGTGAGTTGCTGAGACTGAATTAAACAAAGGAGAGAATGCTCTGAAACCTGGAAAGGCCAACAAAATCAAAATATCTTCTATCATCTTCCGCCATGGCAGTGTGCCAAGACCTAGAGCCTGCACTGTAATGAGACCCCGGTAAAGAACAATTGGCCTTGGAACCAGGCCGAGCTGCCTGAGTTTAAATTCCAGGTCTACCTCTTCCTAGCTGTGTAACGTTGGGTGTTTTATTTAACTGGGATGTGATCAGCCCCCAATGAACTAGCCTTTACTATATGTCTAATGTGCAGCTTGAAGGAAACGCAAAGTATAGCAACAGGAAGCTATGTGAGTGCAACTGTTATGCCTTGCCTACCTATGTTTCACCCCACTGTCACTGTTCACTCATGTATCCTTAACTGATTTGGCTTGTTTGTTTTTTGAGACAGGGTCTCCCTATGCAGTCCAGGCTGGCCTCCTATCTTAGCCTTCTGAGTGCTGGGATTACAGATGTGGACCACCATGCCTGGCATTTCAGGTTTCTAATACAAAATTGAGCCACACAGAGCAAAACAAGAAGCAATATAAAAGTTAAGGCTCCTGTTTCCTCAGATATTACTTTTCCTTTATTTTACTAGAAGACCTCCGGAAAAGGTCTCAGGACTAGAGCTGCCCCCTTCTCCCACCCTTGTGTCCAGTGACAGACAGCGAAGAAAGAAAGGAAGTGGGGAAGGACACTGCAGAGTTCCTGATGTGTGCTTTGCTTGTCTCTCTCTTTTCAAGTTTCAGGTTTAGGAATTTGAGCTTTAGAGGAAGGAAAAAGGTCATGGAGACGGCTTCTGGCCCAGTTCTCTGCTGACATCACCTCTTCAGGGGAATCCCCAAGCTTGTCCCCAGACTGAGTCTTCTTGGTGTCAGTAACACTCCTACAAACAACCAGGCTAAAGGCAGGTGCAGCGAGGCAGAGGTAAGCAGCAGGAAAGGCAGCCAGCCCGGTTGGGGGGCAGCGCATGTGCATTCCCACTGTCCTAGCAAGGTGTGGATACCTGTGCTTCTGAGAGCACTGGCAGAGCCACTGCTAGCAGAGGGGGGATGGCTTCCAGGCAGAAAGCAAGATACGGAGAAAGGGTACCAGAGGAAGGATTTTAACGAACAACTTCCTCTACCAACCAGGCAGGTCAGGAGCGCTGCTGCTCAGCAGGCCTTGCATCTCATCGTCATGGGGTGGCCCTATGTCCCATTGCCCAGAACAGTCCCGGTGCAATTACTAGCAGCATATTCTTCTATTTTCACAAGCTTCAGGTATGAATGACCACCGTAACTACAGAGAAGTCTTAGCTCTCTTGCTAGGAAAGTGTGGCACACATAGTGTCTTAGTCAAAAGCTTCGGCACTCTGGAAGGCTGAGGCAGAAGGATCACAAGGTCAAACCCAGAAACTTGATGACTTAGGCAGATCTTGTCTCAAAACATTAAAAAAGGAGGGCTGGCCAAATAGCTCAGCAGATTAAAGCACCTGCAAGCAGGTGCAGGGACTGGGGTTTGATCCCCTGGGCCTGCCCTGCTGGCCCCATCCCCAGAGCACGCTGAGACAGCAATTGAGACTGGGTGTGGTAGTGCACGCCTGAAATCCCAAATCTTGGGAGGCTATAAACAGGAGAACCACTAGTCTGATCTAGTAGTGAGACCCTACACCCTGTAGACCCTAAAAAAAAAAAAGTATTGATAAAGAACTGAGAATAGCTCAGTGTGAAGGATCTGGGTTCAATCCCTAGTATCATAAAACAAAATAAAAAAACTCTTTAGGGGAGTTTTCCAGGCAG
>PVKA01003228.1:0-56502 GCA_004027165.1 Ctenomys sociabilis
CCTTACTTTTAAAAATACTACGGCATTCTGGACGAGATCACCTTGATTCCCTCCAATGAACTTACCTACCTTTCTTCTGGATCTCACTCCATTCTTCATGTCATTTGTCTACATATAGCAAAAAGGAGTAAGAGAATTTTTGTCAAGAAAACAGGACACTGGCTTGATTCTACCATTCTCCTTCTCCTGAACTTCCTAAGAGTCTGAAGCCACTCATGCATGGATATATATTATCCCCTCTGAAAAAGGCAAAAGTAGATCCAAATTTGAAGTCATTCTCAATGATGAGACAAACTTGAAAGGATAAAACAATTGGATCAGTCATCTGATCATTTTGATCAAATAAAACCTGTAGAAGGATACTTGGCATCTCCCCTTGGCTAACTTCTACCAGCAGCAAGGAAGATGTGGCTCAACACAGCTCCCCAGAGACAGTGTCCCTGGAATTATGATCTTTCCCCCAGCATTTGTCCCCTAACACTCACTAGACTCAAAGTTTTTTCAGCACAACAAGTGATCTTGCTTAGGATCTCAGATCACCTTACCACACTAATGGAGATGTGGACTACACAGGTGTGTGTGTGTGATGATAGATAAAACTCTCATTTCTCCTTTGAGCTTAGTATGGTTTAGCACAATGGCCAGGTTCCTAGCACGTTTTTCTAGATTGCACTCCCCTCCTAATTTGCATGTTACTGCAATATAGATGTTCTTATTACTCACCCCTTACTTCTATCTCTCATTGGTACAAGGATAAAATTACTTAAACCCAATTCAGAGATCTGATTCTCCCTTAGAATCTCTGGGAAAGAGTTCCTTTAGACTGATTCCTGATATTTTATAATAGGCCCCAGCTGTCTACAATGTAAACATCAATTGTCTTATGGCTCAGATATATATATCTAGATTTACCTTTCTCTTTCTTGGAATACACTACCCAGGACTAATAGAAGTTGGCTTTTCCTGCTTTTTTCATCCAATCTTTTTTTCCCTTTTCTCCTTTCTGGGATTTAAAACATTTCTGATTTTCTACATCCCCCTGTTAATTATACACTTGCTTTTCCTTGTCTCTCCATTTTCCCTTTGGTTGTGCAAGTGATCTGCACTGAAGTTCTGTATTTTTGCCCTCCAGAAGATTGATCTAGATCTGGTCACTACACTGAACTGGTTAAATTTTGGAGCCTCAAAGTTAGTCTAACCTTGCTCCAAATTCCCACTGCAGTATTTAACAGCCATGCTAAATAATTTCTTAGCACTCCACTCTGATAGTAATAATCTTGTGTTCTTCCCAGCAGGGTGACATGGTCACCTCAAGCTCTCCTGCACTCATTTGTGAAAGGACAGTAGCTACCTTGCAGTGTTGTTATAAGAAAGAAATATGGGACAACACTCTCTCTCAGGTCTCTTTCTGTCCCTCTCTCAGACAGAAACCTTCTTTCCCCCAATAAATATATTCTGCTCTTAAAAAAATGTGATGATCAACACCAATGTCTAGCACAATGGCTTAATAAACTAAATGCTCTAAAGTGTTGGCCATTATCACAATTACTAATAACTTACCAGATCCATCTTGTATGCATGAAATTCCCTGGCTCCCTTTGTTCTCAATAAATGTTATTTCAAATACCCAGAGTATATCACACCTCATTCATCAGAGACTTCCTCCCATGGTCCCCAGAAGCTCAGGGCATCCCACTGGTGAATCCAGAAGCTTGGCCATACTACACAGAGCCCAAGCATGTCTGGGTCTGAGTTCAGCTGAGTCCTTACTTCTCTCCATCTCTTTGTATGTGCCGGTTTACTGATAGAGCAACTTTCCCTAAATACACCGAATGTTGAGATTATGATAATAATTATGAGAATCATGGCTATGAGACGTCCATCTTTCAGCAGGTTTCTTTCTAAGGAAACCCAAGATGAAGATGACCAGGGGACCTGATACACATCAAATGCTTTGGGATCCCATAGTGGGGGAGGGAGGACCATCAGAGCCTCCGTTCAAGGGAAACTTGGAGGGTGTACATTGTACACATTGTGGTGACATGGGTCCCTCAGACTCTTGCTAGATACTTCAAGAAAGTTGATCAGGTACACTTACAGAAAGATGCTGAATAAGTCAGAAGCATCCCATGGGCCAGTACTTATCAAAAAGAAATTGTATTAGCTTTAGGGCTTTGTTATGTGTGGTGAGGGTGATGATGATGTCATATCTGGAAGCCAACCCACTCTTTCAAAAAAAAAAAAAAGAAGAAGAAGCAAAAGAAATAGAAATTATTATCACTTTCAAGAATTCAATTTTAGCCAGGGATATAGCTCAGTGCACAACATCCTCAGTTCAATCCCTGGTACTGAAAAAAAAAAAAAAAAAAAAAAAAAAAAAAAAAAAAAAAAAAAAAAAAAAAAAAAAAAAAAAAAAAAAAAAAAAAAAAAAAAAAAAAAAAAAAAAAAAAAAAAAAAAAAGAACAAGCAAATAAAAAAAGAACTCAACTGTGAGTTCTGAAGGAGGTAAAAACTGAGGACTTTGTATACTAAGCAAACATCTTTGTTATTTGAAACTGTATTATCCTGGCAGAACAAACTATTTTAAAATCAGCATAGTAGTAATGGAATTTTATACAATGAATGTGGACCAAAAAAAAACACATCAGGCCTGGTAAGGACTTGCCAGCGCTTCAGGACAAGGCAAGAGTGTATGAAAAGACCCTATGTGGACAGTGTTATGTTCCCGAGTCCACAATAATAGTCAATTCAAGGAGTTTACCCATTTCAGATTATTCTTTGTGGCTTCGTTTTCTGAAATCACTGTGAGAAAAAATTCAAAGAAATTCTACCTCGCTTTTCGTAGGGAAGTTTGTGTGTCATTCATTCACCATTATAAATGAAGTTAAAGTATTGAAAATAATGGACTTTGAGGCTCTTTTATTTCAGTGAGATAAAGAATTTGTCTCCCCAGTATCAATAGTTGCGTTGGCAATTTTGATTAACTCTGCATATACTAAATCTCAGCGAGTTTGAGAAAAACCCACAAATAGAATTCAAATGTTCACGAAGCAGTCCTGAAGTCCTTCTGGGTTTCACCGTGGCTTCACCTTCGTCCCACAATGCTGTTCCGGTGGGCCCTTAGGGTGGCTCTCAGGGCAGGTGACAGCCAGTATTGCTTGAAGAATTCTGAAACTGGGGACTCGGACTACGGAAGCCATCTACAAATCAATTTATGGAATCAGTTTCCCTCCACAATTCGGCAAGACACGTGGGTGGAGATGTTCGGGGAGCGCTGTGAGAAAGGGCAGTAGTGTCCGAGCGGAGATCAGGCCTTTCAGATTCCCGGAGAGGAGCTGAGAAGGGAGCATCTGCCGGGTCCCCTGGGCTGGAGGGCAGCCTGGATAAGTCTTCCTATCTCTGAGCACACAGTAGCGAGGGTGGAGCCTCCCATCTTCAAATCTGAAAAGATTGGGAGATTTCGGAGGGCTCCGATGTGCCAAAGGTCAGGGGATCGATACACAGGCCCTACCTTGCAAACGGGGAAAGCGGAAAGGTTTGGAGAGAACCCCGCTGCGGAAGGGAAGCCACTGAGAGGTAAGGGAGTTTGTGAATCATTAAAAAGTTAAGAATAATCAAACTCGGTTACCACGGGAAGGAGGTGGGGTAGGGGTTAGAAAAGCAGTTGATGTGGTAATTAAGAATTTGGTGGGAGCCTGGGCAGGTCACCTCCTTTCTTAGATCAGAGCCCCATCAGAAATTCTTTCAAGTGTCCTTCTGCGTCGCCAAAGATGACAACAGCAAATCAATAAGTGCTTGAAATGAAAGGGGAGGTCGGCTGCCCCCCAGGCTACAGCTCCCCGCCGCCAGCCTTTTCTGAACTCCTGTAGCGCGCCTCCGCCGCCTCTCTTCAGAAGAGCTACCTTTCATTCCTATTCTCAGGACGAAGGTAAGTGCTCAGTTAGCATATCTATTGAACGTCGGCTCAAGCTCTGCTCCACTACGGCGCAGAGCGCGCTGCCGCCCTCTCCTAGCCAGCTGCGGGACCCCGACAATGTCCTCCAGGCCTAGGGGCCGCACCCCTGCGGTCAGAATGTGGGTTAGAACTTCATGGTCCCTGGTACCGCAAAGGTCCTGAGACGTCCCCCCACCTTCTATTCCACTGATTTACAAATTAGCACAAAAGCATTAAACACAGAAGAGAAAGACCTGTCCCCCAAAATTAAAGCTAGGAATGATCATCCACTCGGTGCTGAGTTCCGGATTTGGGTGCAGTGCCTTTCCAAAAGCCAGCCCTCCCCTAATAAGTCTTGATTGAACAATCTTTCCTGCGCCCAGCATACCCTGGACAGTTTAATTAGCTAATTCATTAGTGAGTCCATACAGACATTTATATATTCTTTTAGCTCAAGTGGCTAAGTACTAATTTCGAAATGATTATAAAACACCGGAATAGGCAAAGAATAATAATTTTAATTTATATGCAAATCAATCTGTTCATCTTAAATATCTTTTTAAAAAAACAATTATTGTATTGTAGCATCCGAGACACAGCTCAAACCTCCAGAATAGACAATTCGGAAACAAGATCTGCACTGGCAAGAGAATTTAGAAGAGCCAACAAATCAATAATGTTTGAGGCAGTTAAACATCGCCAGCCACTGGTATTTACATACTCGCTTGTCGTGAGATAGGAGCTGGGCGATCGCTTTCCAAGGTTGAGATCATAATCCAGAGTGAAGAAAGTAAAAGGTACTGTGCAGCCCATCACTGCAGGCTCGGGAATATTGCTGTACCTTTCCAAGTCCTGGTTCTGGGTGAGAGGAAATCGGCCCAAGTCACCCCGTTTGTGCTTGGTTTTCCCTGCTTTGATCACACATTTTTTGCCTTCCCTGAGCTTCCCTTCTTATGCTAACAGTTGTGTTATTTGTTTCAAAATATGGTAGAAAGGAGTATAATTCAGAATCTTCTCCCACCCCAAGAAATTTTTTTTCTGAATTCAATTTAGCCAGCACACTCTTCCTATGCTTGGTTTTTCCAGCTATCTTTAATTCTCTGCCCCCTCCCTTAAATCAAATAATCGAAAAGCCAAAAAGATTGGTTGAGGAAAATGATCCCATGTGCTGGTTCACTGAAAAGCTATTATCTTTAGATCTAGTTCAAAATTCTTTAAAATTAAAAAGGACATAAGCCTGAGGCTGGGGGGACGTTTCTAGAATAGTCTAGAAAGGTTGATTTTACCCGGAATTTCCAAGGGATCCACACTGGAGTTGTTTATGTGAAAGCGTAACATCCTTGAAATTCACAGATACACAGGTCAGGCTCACCCAGCCCGGCTCCCAGCACAGGCCTTCTGGCCCTTTAGGAGCTGGGACCTTTGATGCCTCAGATTTGTTTACATCTGCAGGATAGGGAATTGCTTCTTTCTCGGGACGCTCCCTCCAACCCCCTTCTAATTCGAAGTAGTAATCAGAATCTAAATACAGTCCACACGACCTGCTCTTCCTCGACTGCTTTGAGGAGGGAAAAACCTGATATCCGCGTCTTAAATCAGCGCAGTGGTTTGTAGCCCCCAGCACCCTGCCTCTCCGCCGCATGCCTAATGTATTCCCTGGTGATTCTAGGCATTAATTAGTTGTTTAATAGGAGTATGACTAAAAATGTAAAAGAAGGATTAGGAGCGTGAAACGTATGTCCAGCGCCTTCCACACACTCGAGGAGGGAATGAGAATCATTCTGTATCTTCTATTTCTCCAGGAACCATTTGCATTTCCCACCAGCTGCTCACTTCAGCTGCACAGTCGCTGAGCGAGGCGGGGACCCTAAAGCTCTGTGCGGTGGCGCAGTGGCCCGGGCTGGGGTTAACCAGGCCCGGGCGGGCGGGCAGGCGAGACTACAGACGGAAGGGGGGCAGGGAACGTGAGCTTCCTCGAGCCCCTGCTGCCTGGCCCTGCTTGCAAACCTCTGAAGTCTGCAAAGGGAAAGGAAGTTGCACGCGCAGACCTGTGCGCCTCCTCAGAAGCAGAGCTTGTCCCCCTTCTGGGTCACCCCGTGCGTGAGACTGAGTCTTCCTGCCCTTAAATTTTTGCACTCTTCCCATTTTTTGGTGATATTCCTCACTCTCGCCACCAGCTGAAGGCGAGGTTATTCGCTTACGCTCTATAAAATGAAAAGAAAATAAAAGGGGTGGAGGGAGCCTGAGCCCATTACCCCGAGGGTGGGGAGACAGCAAAATATCTTTGACGGGCAGAGAGAAAACCCTGTTCTCGGACATTTTCCGGTGTATTGAGACTGGAGTTCAGTTGCAGGTCTTGGGGAAATTCGATTTTCTTGACCCGGAAAGATTTGAAAAGGCAGAAATAAAAATTCTCAGAGAGTGGAGAAATTTTAAAAACAGGACATGGGTATCTCCCCCTAATTTCTTTCCCCTTAAATAACAGCACTTTAAATTTCCATGGGGGTAGAAAAGAAAGTCCCAGTTTCCATGGATGTTAGGTGGAGAGTGGAAACGGCTTAGTCTGGAGGTCTCTCGGCAGTTTTCTTCGTGGCTGAAGACGCCAACCCTTTGTACAAAATGAACCCATCTGCCGAGTGTTAGCGATTTCAAAGTGAAGGGATTTAGCACTCAAAACAAATTGAGCAAGTTTGTTTGCCTGTTTTTACTGCTAACTCAAATGAATTCAAAACACGGAGTAATACAAGAAAACACAAGACATGTTAGGCCCCCAAATGTCGGAAAGCCTGGGCACCTCCGCGGTGACCCGCGGTTCATTGTGAGCGCCAGGCTTTCCGTAATATGTAGCTCATGCACGTTCTCCAACCAATTGTGCGATTTTCCTGCCCCTGCGTGAAATAGTGTATTGATTTAAGAAGAGCAATACAACTTTCGAAGGGAACTTTGTGTTTGAGTACCAAAGGAGAGGGTTTTCAGTGGCGGGCCTGATTTTGCTCCCACTCAGGCACTAATATTGATGTGAAATCTCGAGCTTTCGAGCGGGGCTGTTTACGGACACTTTCCCAAACCATACGTTAACTGGAAGCCCTTGAGACTGACAGAACTTCGTTCCATGTGCCTAGCAGAAGCCTTCGCACGTGGTCCTCCAGGGTCATCAGATTTATAGTCCTTCCACCTAAACGCAGGACACAGCCAAAGTGTCCTGCTTGCTACCAAAATATGCGCCCTGGCTCCAGTCAAAAAAAAATCAGAGTTCAGTAGAAGGACACCTTTTTCGAATGAGAACTGTCCCTCAAACTTCACATTCTCTTCACTTTTTTAGGAGCAAACATGGGTTTGAGGAAGGATTCCTCGTCCTAACCCGCTCCCGTCCAGAGCAATTTAATCCCATTCTCGCTAGGAACCTTAACCTCGTCATTTTAAAAAATGAGATATCCGTGACCCGGGGCGAACTTGTTGAGTGTAGGTATAGCAAAAGAAATTCTAGCCTCTGTGCGTGCGAGATAGGCCAGCTAGACCCCTCACGGCGCGGGCCGGAACGCGGCGGCTCCCACCTGCGCTCGGGCCCTGCGCGCCCTGGGTCCGCGGCCTTGACCTCCCGCGGCCGCGGTGCTGCTCCGGGCCTCCCTCGGCCTCCCTCGCAGGCCACGCCAACGCCGGCGCGCTCTAGGCTGCCAGCCCATCTTCCCTAGCTCTCTCATCTTCACAGACTTCTTCCAGGCCGTCCCCCACGGCTACCTCCACCTAGCCCCCACCCGGCGCTCCTCCCTCCGGCCGCCTCTCCTTTCCCTGCCCTCGGTCCCTGCTAGCCCTGACTGCGCTCCTGCACCCGCAGCCTGCAGGGAGGTCACGCACGCACACTCACACCGCACGTCTCACCCCAAGCAAACCCGGGCACTGAGTTCTTTGTTCCATTTCGTGGGCCACTTTCCCTGTCCCTTCCTCCTAAGCCGTCCCGATTTGGTCCCAGGAGTCGGTTTCGGTCTGCCCACGCCCGGGCCCTCCCCCTCTGATTTATTAGGGCTCCCGGGCTGGCGCGGATTCCTTTCTCCGCTCAGCGCCCATCCTCCCTCCCGGCCGTCCGCGCCGCCGTGGGGACGCGCGCCCGCTGCGCCCGCCGCGTCCGAGCCCCTGCGCGCCGGCTCGGGCGCCGCTGCTCCCCAGGCTCCCTCGGGTGCGAGCGCCCGGCCGCCCGCCCGCCCAGTCCCTGCCGGACCGCGTCGCCCCCGCCGCTCCCCGCGCTCGCTCCCGGGCCGCGCTCGCTCCGGGCCGCCCGCCGCGCCGCCCGCACTGGAGTTTGGCGGAATCTCTGCTGACGTCACGTCACTCCCCACTCGGCGTCGGAGCTGAGCAGAGAGCGGGATGAGAGAGAGGGAGGGGAGGGAGAGGGCGAGACCGGGCGAGGGAGCCGCAGAGGCGCGGGGAGAGCCTGTCCGCCGCCGCTAGAGTTCGGACGCCCCGCGCCGCCGCCGCAGCAGCACTCCTGGCCCCGCGGAGCCGTCCACGCCTAGGCCCGGTCCCGGGCGCCCGCCGCAGCCCAGCCGGTCCCCGCCCGCTCGCTGCAAGCCGCCGGGAAGCAAGCGCGGGACGCGGAGGCAGCAGCGTCTCCGGTAGCTGGTAAGTGGAGGCCGCCTCTCCCGCAGGGGTGTGAGATAATGCGAGTCTGCAGATTTGTTCCACTTCGGAGAATCTTCGCCGTGGGTGATTTGTGGCTCCCGGGCTGCGTCTCACCCGAGGCAACGCAGTTGGCGAACAGACCTTGCAAAGAAAACCCTGTTCCTTGCGTCCTAACAGTCCACGGGGTGCTTAGGTCCTGTGGGAAGCCAGACCGCGGCTGGCATCTAAAACGAGGCGTCACCCCTGAAATCTCCGTGCCAACCCGGCAGGGACAAATCCTCCGGCCGAGGATTAGCGTTTTGAGGATAAAGGGCCCGGGACAAAGTTTCAGCTACTGGAAGATTAGCCTCGTCCCATTATTACTCTTTGGAAAAAGAGATTCCATCTTTACAGGCAGTTAGTGACCTCTTAGGCTCAGTGAACCACCTGGGAGCCAGGCCTAGATGCCAAACTCCCACAATTACTTGGATTATAAATCCTTTAAATTGATCACCGGTCAACTCCAATCTTGCACTTCAGGAGGTACATATTAAATGGATGCAGCCGAGAGAACCATTTTCCAACAGGCGACGGAGGGGGGATGCAGATTCCAGTTGCCGAGAATTGCGTTCTTTTTATTCAGATTTAATCGTCTTACTTTCCAAAGCAATTTAGAAATGAAACTATCGTAGGATGCTGTTTTTTGCTCTTGTTTGTGCAATTATTACGCCTTATTAAAAATAACCAGCGAAAAACTTTTATGAACTCAAATTACAGGATTGTATACATTCTAAAACATTTTTCTGAAAAATTGATTTAGAAAGATTCCTTGCATTCTTTTAGATCATTAGCCATAACTAAAGATGCTTTTAGCACAGTAAGTAGCATTTTGTAGTAAATCCATCTAAAATTCAAATGTAATAATGCCAAAGAAACAAAGCACATACGCAAAATAAACTGAGGGATTTTGCTGCCATATCATAAAATAAGCATAAAATATCCAAAGCCAAACCTTTCTGCAACAGTTAAATGGTTATTTCATTTATGTAATATTTCACTTTACCTGTGCAAAAATTACTCTTATTTATTTGGGTGTTTTATCCCTTAAGTTAAGCATATTCATCTCGAGGTGCTCCTATGGTGTTGACACGAGTTTAAAAGAAGGCTTACACATTGATATATACAGGACTGCATTGAGCAATGTTTTAATTTCCTTAAATAATTAACAACTACAAATTAATTTACTGGCTAATCACACCAATTTAACTTATTTAAAACATATGGTTTCAGCTGTTTATTCCTAACCTTTTCATAAAAAATTCTGTTACAGGATAACAAAGTAAATAGGAAGAAATGTAAAAGGATTTAAAACTATTGAAACTATGTTTTTCTCACATTTTATTCCTGTGTTGGCCATCAGAAAATTAATTTTTAAGGACAGTGTTTTATTTTTTAAGGTTTGCTGTCTGCCTTGCCAGTGTGGGTGTGTGCACACTAACTTCACCATGGTGCTTTTTAACATGGTGATAACACAGAAGCACAAGTCAGCCAAAACAATGTTGCCTGGCATATACATTCCAACCAGGACATGAACTTTTGGGGTGAGGAGAGATTCCCATCAGGAAAAGCCCCACCTCAATTTGTGAGATTAGCCATAGAAACCAATCCGAAAGACTGGCAGAAAAATGTGCCACATAAGTCTTGTCTTGACAGGGCAAGTTTAAGAATCACCCGCGGAAACTGGAGGACTCCCTAAAAATTACCTCTCACATTTATTTAGATGGAATCAGTCTAGTAGGCCTAGTCATTCAGGGAATCACAAAATGCAGGTCTCAGAGCTCGCTTTGACTGCAAAAACGATCCCGAAGTCACAAGGATGAATAGGAGTGAGCTAAAGAAGACGTCTTGATCTTCTTTCAGTCCTGAAGGGTAGAGACCTATGAGTTCTTCAAAATTTGCTTTGTATTTGCTTCTTTCAGGCTTCAGCACCAAGCGTGGGGGGAGGGTAACCAACTGACTCAACACCCCAGACCTAATCTTTTTCTGTTGTATATTTTACTCCTTTAAAAAATAAAAACTATTCACAGTTACCATCTACAATACTCTGGCTACCGGCTAATAATGCAACCAGTTCAGACGTATTAAAAAAAAAAAAAAAAAAAAAAAAAGATTATCGAAATGATGATGACATGCAAATTTCCCCTGAAATTATCATAAGTAAACATTTGAAGTCTGGACTAATAAAATCCCATCTGTGTTACTTCATATCGAGTTAGTAGAAAGCGGTGATAATGAATTTTGTAATATCTCACGAACAGACATCTCAATCAGGGACTAATCCTGTGATTTCACTGCAGAATCACTAAATCTGGAGCCGCCAAACTGCTACTTCTGGGCCCTCAGGTCCATGAGGACTAGCAGAGTCCCGCCTGGGCACCCGCTAGCTGGCGAGGAACCTGCCTAGTGGTCTGTTGCCACCCTTAGATCCCCAGCCTCGCAGCGCACAGGGCAGCCTCTCCTGGAGGCAATAATCTTGGCCATAGGGCCCTAGCACTGGGCTGGCTCCATGAGAGTGAGTACAGGGAATCGTCACCACTCATGCCAAAACAGGGTGCAGAATGGAGCTCCCCACCACGCACACTTACACTCCAGCCAGGTCCCCTGGCACACCCGGATCACTAAAAACTGAGGGGAACTGAGATCCAAGGGGACTGGGTAGCCCAAGACCTTCTTTCTTTCACTGTCATTAAAACCGTTCAGGCTCTTCTGCCCACTGGAAGAGAATACCCCCCTGCCAACGTGCCGCCTGCCACCCACCTCTCTGGGTTTGCCTGTGGCAAGTAAGAGGGGATGAGCGTGAAGCGCTTGCTGAGCTGTGGTTGGAAATTTGAAAAACATTTGGCTTGCCTGGGAGGGGAAAGGAAAGAACGGGGCGCAGTTCTCCCAGGCCTCTTGGTCTGTGCGCAGTAGGCAGGCAACGAACCCTCCAGGAACCGGCTCTCCAGCTCTTCTCTCCTCGTTCAGTCCACCCAGTCTCTCGCCTCTGCGATCTTAAATCATACTTTAGGGTAAATAGATGGCCCGGATGAGTATCTCCAGGGAAAAGTGTGACTAAATATGGAAAAGTGGCTCCTGCCAGATGAGAGGCCCGAAATCAGCTCGTGCCTAGGCCGACTGTGCCTTCCTTTCCAGTGCACAGAGAATGTGGGACGCTGCTTATGCTGCCAAGGTGTTTTGCAAATGTTTGTAGAGGTTTATGAAAGGACAGACACTGTTCCAGGAAGTCTTTTCCCAAGAGGGGTTTGGCCTCCATCCACCCCCTAATTGCATATATGTTTAAGGTTGCTCCCCAACACACCCACCCCGGAAAGTGGCCTCACAGCCTGGCCAAATCACTGTGGTCTTTCATCAGCTCCAGCTCCTGGCTGGGCCTGTTAGCTGCAACTCGTAGTAGTGATCTTCTGGTCCATATTCAGAGGTCCTGGATGGGAGGTCGGGCTGCCGGTGCTGGGGGAGGGGGAAGCAGCTAGAGGCTGTCAGCTTACAGAAACACGCCTGCAACCCGGTACCCAGCAACCGCCAAACGGCTAGAGTTGCTTTGACCTCTCTCCAAGTGGCCTCCGCAGCGCCCCGCTCTTCGACGGCCGCAGCTCCTCACAGTTCTCTCTCTTGTGTTTTGCAGATATCGGGGAATGGAGACCAACTGCCGAAAACTAGTGTCGGCGTGTGTACAATTAGGTAAGAGCTCGATTCTGCAGCCCAAGCCCCTGGGCCGGAGACCGCTCCACACCGGGGGTGTGAGAGGGCACCGCTGAGACAGCGGCGGGCTGGTGAGGGGCTTTTTCCTACGCAAGGAAGAGATCAGATGGAGCACAACTGCTGCCTGCGTTTAGGGGGGAGGTCTGGGAGCCGCGGCCGAGTGGGAAGGGGCAAGGCCCAGACCCTGCTCCCGCCAGCAGATCTCGAACATCCAGAGAGTGGGTTGCTTTGCGCTGCGCTGCCAGAGCAGCCAGAGGATGGGAATGCGGTCCGCGTTCGCCTCTAACTGCGCCTGCCATTTGTCCCTCTTTCTCCTGTTTCTGCCTCGTTCCCCGCCCCGGCCCCGGGCTCTTTTACGCCGCGGTCCCCGTGGTCCCTCTTGCACGTGGGTCGGGTGCGCGTGCGGCCCAGGCGTGCAGCCAGCGGCTGTTGAATGCCTCTTCTCCAAAGACTCCGAAATCAAAAAGGTCGAGTTCACGGACTCTCCCGAGAGCCGAAAAGAGGCGGCCAACAGCAAGCTCTTCCCAAGGCAGCCGACCGGCGCCAATGGTAAGGCCTTGAGGGAAGCGCAGGCCTCGCGCTGGGCAGCCGCCTCGGGGACGCTGGGCCTCGGGCGAGGCGGCTCTAGCAAGCGAGGCTGCCAGACCCGGCGCCGCTGCTGCTTGAACTTAGACACTTGGCCTCTGGGTGGGACGGGCAGCAGCCGTCCCGGGGACGTTAATTCCCCTCCCCAAATTATACTGCACTCTGGAGACCCAACAGCTCTCCCCCTCGCTCCCTGTGGTCTGATCCCCTGCGAGCGCCCCAGCCCACTTCGGCTCCTCAAGCGGGCGTGCAAAAGTGGTCCAACAGCGACCTCTGTCGCTCGCCTTGTCCCACTGCGCCCGGCCCCACCAGGACCCACCGCGTGCCCGAGGCTTTTAGACAAGCCCCACCTGGGCTGTGGGCTCAGAGTGCATCGCTGGAGGTGAACGCCAGAAACGCGCGCGCGGGAGGAGGCTGCCCTCCACGGTAAAGTTTGAGCGCCGGGCGGCAGCCCAGCCCTACGGCAGCACAGTGCGCAGCTGTCTACGTGCGCCTGCCTGCTGCGCGGGGCCAGGCCTCGAGAGTTTGTGGTCGCAGGATTGTCTGGTTGCACCTTGGACGAAGAAAGGGGCAAGGCCGAGCAAAGTCTATAGGCTTGTGTCAAAAGTTAGAAAGTCTCTAGCCCACTGCACAGGCTCAGGCTGGATTGAAACGTGTCCTTTAGTAGTGTGCGCGCGCGGTGGGCCGTGCGTAAGGGACTGCGGGGGAAGGGCCTTCTTTTGCAATACGAGAAAAACTCAAATTTATTATTCTTCGACTTTTCCAGGCTTGGTAATAAATAAGTGCCTAGCTTTAGGAGGTTGTTGACCTTTGATAGCGTGAGGTGATAAAGCCCCCCACACCTCGGCCCCTAACTCCTCCTTCCGGATTAAAAAGTAAGGCCACAAATGTAATGTGTGTCAGAGGGAAACGATTGGAAGGCCCACCAAGTAAACAACTTGCGTTGGCAAGAAGAAAACAACACCCACGCTGGGGCTTCCCTGTGTATCTGAGCGTAAAAGCGTGATTTGTTGGAATAAAACGTCTGCACCGATGGCCCCGGCCCCCAACGCTGCACTATCTCGAGTGTCCTGCTGAGCCGGTTAAACGCTCACTTGTGCAGGATTAACCCCATGGGGTTAAATGGGGGCAATGGAGAGATAATGTCGGCTGATTTCTGTCATTAGGACTGTGTTAAATTCTTCTTCTGTTTGATAATCGGTCGTAAAAATAAATTATTAGACCGGAGAATGTTTGGGATATGGTTAAAAATCAAGAGTAGCAACGAGTCCGGGAAGAATGGTTGGGGCAGGCGCAGGCCGGACTCCGGCGCAGGACCTGGCGAGCTCCGGCCTCCTGCATCTTGCTTGGGACCCGCACGTCTCCGTGGAGCTGAAGGCTAGAGTGGGCGGCATCGCTAGGAACCCAGAGGCTCAGTCACTTTCCCCCTCCTCTTCCTCCTTCACCCTCCCATCTAGCCTGGGTTTCCTCGACCCCCCGTGACTTCCAGCTAAAGGGATAGGACCCCCTCGGAGGCGGAGTCTAGATGTTCGGAATTGACCGGGAATTGTCAGAGACCTTGAGGAATCTAGCTCTCGCTCTCCACACAAGCATTACGTTTTTTATAATTAGCACACGAGTGCGAGTGTACACACACACACACACGCGTACGAAACTAGTAATAATGAACAATTATTTCCTTAAGCATTACTTTTAGAGTCGAATTATTTTTTGTGCACAGCAAATGCTGTTCCCCTACCCCGCCAGTCGATCTGTTTTCTACCTTTTGGACCGAAGAGAAAAATTGCTGCCCAAACATGTTTAATGCTACTAATTAAGAAGAGGCATGTGATGGGAAGAAATGCTGAAAATCTTGATTTTATTGGCTTTCCGAGAACTGGTTGGCAAGAAGGAAAAAAAAAATGGTAACACATGAGAAGGCATCGATGAAAGAAGGCTGCTAAAGTACGCTTGACTAAGAATATGAGATGATTTGAGGAATATGAAAATGTCCAGTCACACCTGTTTTTAAAACAAAAGGATTGGTTTTCTGTGGTTTTTAGTTTTTCTTTGCTTTAAAAAAAATGCTTACAATGGCAGGTGATTTATTAAGAAGCATTTGCTGTTCTGTCATTGGCACTGTCCTCCTCTTCCTCCACAAATAGGCGCCTTGAAGACCTGAGGCTTCTGAATAAGCAGGAGTGGCTTGCAGTGCCTGGGCCTTGCAGTCTTTCTCTTTCTACCCCATTGGGTAGACCCGAGCCCAGCTTAGCCCAGGGCAGAGGGAGTGTGAGGGCAGCTTAACGCCTCTAAAGTCAGGAGTTTGAGAGATGGTTAATAGAGAAGTGGCTAGACGTGGGGGGGGGGGCAGCGCAGCTAACTCACACCCCAGCTCAGAAGGAAGAGCTCCCCTGATACCAGCCTGGGAAAGCAGAGACCCCTTTGCCCTCTGATTTTGGGAATTCTGAAAGGAGCCAGTTTTGTAGAACTATCAACATAGCCTTGACCTTCACACAGGGGACAGGTTGCCCTTTCCTGTAGTGACTTGGAAAGTTTCTGGGGCGGCCACTCCAGGCTGAAAAGCCTGGCTTTGCCCTGGGATCAGGGTCAGGTCCTTCCTCGGCCTCCTCCAGCAACGCCATTTTAATTTCTAAGTAGCTCAGAGAGGACTACGCTGAAAGTGCTGGACCCAAATCCCTGGGTGTGTGCAGACTCCTTGGCCCTGGGAGAAGGCCCACCGGCCCCACACCTTCTCACCTGGTGACAATTCAGTCCCAGTCTCTTTCAGAAGACAGGGCTCAATTCTGGCTTTCTTGACTGTCACAGACACCCTTGTGCCGCGATTCACTCAGTCAGCACGCTTGCGCAGTACATGCTGCATGAGCTCCTACTGTACCTCCTGAAAGCAAATAATTGAGTGTCGCTTCCCCTTTATAAGGCAACTTTAACTCTCACGCAAATACCATCCAGATCAGCCCAGATCATCTCTAGCAAAATGCAGAGTGGTGGTATGTGGGGTGATAAACACAACCCAAGCAACAACAGAGGAAAAAAAAAAAAAAAAAAAAAAAAAAAAAAAAAAAAAAAAAAAAAAAAAAAAAAAAAAAAAAAGGCAGCTTTGAGGACTTACCCTGTCTAAGGGGCAAAGGACAGGTGCTTACTGAAGGTGGTATAAGGAAAAAAACAAGGAGACCAGAGAGCTGAGCAATTTCCCTTTTTCTTTCTCCACTCCAACAATACCCTTACCATCACCCCACCGAATCTGCAGCTTACTGGCCCACGCGCCAGCCAGAGGAAATGGTACCAATTGTCCAAAGGTGATCAGCACCCCACTCCCATCCTGGGGCAAGTGTCTTTGCAGGTCGCGTTCCTCAATACTGACCCTTAGGCATTCAAAGTTTCCGAAAGCTGGTTCGGCTGTTACTCGGCACCGCCCGCTGTTAATATATGCAGCCGTTGTTAGAGCGACTCCGGGGAAAAGGAAATGTATAACGAAAGCTTATGCGTGAGCAGGAATATACTAATGGAACAACCTGATGTCTTCTTAATCCTATGTAAAAAGCTTTGTCGTCTTCCTAATATTGACTGAATGGGTAATTAATGGCTCTTCATCTAGGCGAATACCCAGTAATCCAAGATAGGCAAAAGACAACAAGCCCAAGGTAGAAGACAAAAGGCCCAATGGTGGCCACATGCCCCTCCCCAGGGTCTCCAACTAGGAAAGTTTCCTCTCTTGGGGAAAAAGGCAGAAGGGGGAGCCTATCACTACCACTTCTGGGTTTGAATTGGCCACTCTGCACCTCGCTACCTATCCTGCCTCTCCCGTCTAGTCCTCCCCTTTTTCTTGACCCTCTTAGGATCCTGGTCCTGTATGGCCCTTCCTACATTATTGTTTTCCAAGACCCTATTTAACTTGTGGACGCAACTGGTCACTAACAACCCCTGAGCAACACGGTTTCCAAAACGCTTAGCAGTAGACCAGGCTCCATACTGATTTGTGTAGCAACTCCATTATTTTACAGTCCAATGTTAGGAGTCTGAAAAGAGTGAGGTAATTGGGAACAGAGCAGAGAAAAGAAACAAATGGAAATAGAATGTACATGTGTGTGTGTGTGTGTGTGTGTGTGTGTGTGTGTGTGTGTGTGTGTGAACCACAGGGCTGAGGGCATCAACTCCCTTTTGAGGCTCTGACCTGAAGAGTGCCTATGTTTCTCCTAGCATGTTTTTAACAAGCTGACATTTTAATTTAAACCTTTAGAAGTAATATATTACTTGGGTTACTACAATGAGGTAGGTTCTTTTTTTTTGTCAGCTGACAGCTTTTAAAATATTATTTCACTAGGGAAATAAAAGCTTCATCTCAGATTATAGGTAGGTATTTTTGGATTTATGTGATTTATGGTCACCATGACAACTAATGCTGAATGTTAGCTACCAGCATGTCTGGGAGAGAGAAAAACAGAAAAGAAGAGAGTGAGAAAAAAAATTTAAGGGAGGATGAACATCAACTGAAAAGAGAAGAGTATTTTAATTGTTTTTAAAGTGATTTCAGTGAGCCCCTTGCCATGCCTTTGTCTCCAAGCCTGGATGTGTTTAATCTCAAATTCATTCTATCTCTTTCTCTCCATCCTTTCCTCTCTCCCTCCCCTGTCTAATTTATACAGGTACACTGTACCATCTTTTTATTTTAAATAGTTGCTTTCTAAATATTAAGTGAGTGCCTAGTAAGTCTACCACACTCACATGTGAGTGTGTGAGAAAGCAAAAGGTGCATATTGATTCAGGAACATCAAAATCTTCTCTTCAAATTCTCTCTGGACTCTCTGAGGTGCATACCTCCCACGAGGACTCCTCCCCAGTAATCCCAAACTTCAAGAGTGTGCGCAACTACAGCTTGTGCATCAGAAATGGGTGTCATTTGCAGGTATCCGGGCAATATCTGGTCCAGATGACCCAGTACATTTTAGAATTCTGATTCCAAAAAGAACCCACTCCTTTTGCAAAATCCCATTTAGAAAATGGGAAAATGTCACCTTAGTAAACCTTTTTATTTCTTGGTCAATTTCCTGGCTACAAAGGGAAGGGACACTATCCAGCTTGGGTTAATGCAGGGAAAACCCGGTGGGAGGAGAGAAGGGCCACTTCTGGAAGTGTGGGGTGCAAGGTCTCCATCTGACCTAGGCCTCTCACTTCTATGCACATTCACAGCATCTGTCTTGGCTCTGAGCTAAGGTGGGCCTCGTCCTTGAGCTGGCCTGACCTGGGCTGGGCTGGGCTGGGCTGGGCTGGGCAGGACTCCTGGCCTGACAGCTCAGAGAGTCTAATTGAACCATCAGAGAGGTGAGCTCTGGGCAGATTCTTTCTAAAAATTGGGAGATTTTTTTTTATTGGACCCCAGCCCACAGTGGACCGAAATTATGAAAAGTGGCCTGGCCACCTTACCCAACTGCTCACCGCCAAGGCCTGAGGGGGTTTGCGCAACTCATGCTAAAGAGTGTGAAATTAAATAAGACTTTAAGACTGGTAATCAGTGGCAAATACAGCTCAGAACACGCCTGACCTTGTGTCACATTTTCCTCCTGGAGGGTCTTTCTTTGAAAGAGCTGGAAAGAAGATCCAGCAGAGATGACCCCCATGTCTCTTGGACTCCAAAGCTCAACACCACGCTGGGCTTCCTTTCCCTGCCCTGCCCAGGAGGCCAGTACAGCAGAGACTCGTTTTTTTTCTGGATTGAAAAATTGTCCTAGGGAAGATGAAATCCTGGTGATTTCTAGAGCCCATCCAGAAGAATCCAGTCGAAGTCAGTGTTGAACTCAGATAATATGTAAGACGTCTTGCCTTCCAGCGACCCCATCTCCATCAGTGTGCCTGTCCCATATGCAAGGTTTACAGAGATTTAGTCTCTAGTCCTTCTCCCCACCATGGTATGCTCCTTAAAATGCATTTCTTGGACTCCACACATATCCTTCTCCCTGTCTACACTTCTTATATTGGTGTTTTACTGCCACTCTTGGAAGGATCCTGTTGGGTCAGGAAAGAGTGCTACCCAGTCGGTTTAAGATGTTCAGAGTGTTAAAGTGATAAACAGATAAGCAGAGGGTTGGACCTCCCTCCAGATGGAAAAAAAATGCAAATAAAATTCTTGTTTTGAGTTCACCGTTTAGAGATCTGGAGACTACAGTGTATATGTCTTATATGTAGTATAATGCATTGCATTTATCACACTATATGTATGTATCTAGGTACATATGTGTGTATATAGCATGCATGTGTATAATACAGATAAATATGTATACACATTCACACTGTGGGCAACTGTTTTTAATGAGCATTCTTTAGATAATTTCTGACCTAGCTTCTTGATTTAGTATATCCACACAGTTAAGATCCCCTATGTTTTTTGGCTTTCGTGACTGCCCACAGATACCTGGCAATTCCAACATCTGCCCTGAGGTGGAACCCATTTTGGAGGCTCATTGGGGTCCTCCACGTGTGTGTATTTCCATGATGAAAGTTCCATCAGAAGTGCAGAGCTACTGGAGCTTAAAGCCAAAGTCTGTGGGTTTAATGAGAGATGGACTGGGAAATCTATATGGCTCTGTGAAGCTTCTCAGCTTTCCAGAATGAGAAGTGGTGAAAAACAGCCCACAAGCCTCTAAAAATGTTCTGTAGCTCCGGAGTTTGAATCTTACAACTAAGAAGAGCATTTGCTCAGTGCAGTGGAGGATTTTTCATTTTTTGAAATGATGGAGTCTCTTGGTGAAATGAAGTTTTAAGGGGGCATGATGTGGAGTGGCCCACAGCTATGCCGAGGTTTAAAGGAAGAAACTGGCATATGAATAGTAAACACATTGGACAGAAAAGAGCTGGATTCATATTGACTTAGGTGTAGGTCACTGGCTGGCGGTGCAATGGGAGAAAATATTTACTTTACACATATACTTTATGATCTTGGTGGAATTAGAGGAAATTCAATAAGAAAATGGCTAGAAACATTTAAAGCCCTTATTTAAAAGACTTAAGCAAATTAGAGTCTTATCAGATTAAAAACCACTACAAATGTAAGAGCATTGTCTTCAGTAGAACACTGTGGGGTCTGGAAAGGAGATTCTCACCAAATCTCAAGGATAAAATGCGTCATTTAAGCACCAGATAATGAGCAGAATGTAAATTAATTTAACCTTCTTTACCAACAGGCTGCTGGTGTAATATGTGTAATTTAGTGATAAGATTGCGGGTCCTAAGACAGCTGGATGTGGGAACCTCAGTTAATGTAGACCTGTCACATGGGGTGCTTCTGCTCTGAGCAGGCAGGCGTGTATGTGTGGAATGAGGTGAGAAGTGGGATAAAAGGTTAAAAGCAGAAATGCTGATTCAAGCCTGACAAGGAAGAAAGTTCCCCCAGTAGCTAATTACCTCTTACAGTGGGATAGTGCTGGTTTGAAGGGACCAGGTCCCAGACTGCTTCCAAGTGAATTTCAGAAGAGAGAAGAACTGCATTCGGAGTAGGATTGTCAGGGAGGAAGTGGGGGGTGAGTGGTATCCGCTGCCTGCTTGTCTGCTCAGTCCCAGACTGAATAGGTTTCCCAATCTTGTGAACAAGGACTAGGAGGGGGTTTTCTGAAGATACCTCAACTGCTGTTGCAAATCATTGACTGTAATGTCAAACAAATACACATTCAAGGAGGATAACATTAACTCCACAATAAAACAATCGCAGTGCAGAAACCCAAGGAGATTACTTTGTGTTCTCTGGCAGATCTAAGCCAGGGAACAAAGGACTTTTTTTTTTCCCCCCTGGTGCTGTTACTAGAGCTCAGGGCCTCAGGCTTGGTAGGTAAGAGCTCTACCACTGAGCTACATCTCCAGGCTGACCAAAAGGCTTTCAAAAATTGTTTTGAGTGTTTGGATTTCTTTTTGAAATTTCTTTGGAAATTAAATTGCCCTAGGAATAGTGCTTTAAAGGGTTGAGGACCCCAAAGGTAATTTTTATTGTGCTTTGTTTTGTGTATTGAATAAGGCAGGCGCTGCCCTTCCTAGCTGAGGATGGGCCTCAGCCCACACACTGCTGCTTCTGCCTGCTTGTACTTTAATGATTCAAGGCAGCCTTGACTCCTAGGAAAAGAAAATGACTGTTAAAAATTATCCTTGAAATTGGTTATTTGGCAACATGCTTAATTGTATGGAAATACATTAAAGCATATTTTATATATAATTAGCTCAAGGTTGTTGATTCTGCGGCTTTATGGATTTGAATCTGATTGATAATAAAGTAAACAAGAGAGTCGAATTTAAAGCGTGGCTCTCTCGGGTTAGGACGAGCTTAATACAGTGTACAAGGAATTTGAAAGATCTAGGATATGTGTCTTAATCAACGTTAAGTAGAATGGATAAGCTTTCAGCATTTTGAAAACGCTGGGTTAGGGTTTCTGTTCTATTGTGTGTGTTCTGTCTGGGGACTAATAAGCATTACAGAGGACGTGATTTGAGGCGACTTTTTATTCTTTTGTAAATCCAGAGTGAACTACCAAGCAGTTGTTCGTTTAAAGTCAAGGTAATTTTCTTTTGACGGGTCCTTTTTCTTCTAGATTTCTAATTTATTAGCCTCCCTTCCTGGGGCTCTATCTTCGCAATGAAAGTAAAGCTGCTTCAGATTCGCGCAGGCATTCACCTGGCAGGCAGCTTAAAAAATTTAAATTTGGAAAGGTGATCTGCTGATGTTTTTAATATTTTGTAGTTTCAGCATATCTCTCTGCACGGGGCGGGAGGGGTCGCAATTGAAACTGATATAGAGACACAATGGGGGGCTGGGGTGTTGAGCCCTGTACCTTTCCCTGCAGGCCTTCTTGCTCCTTTCTCCCAAGCCATCGATTCTTAGTCGTCTCCCCACCTCCAAGTCCTAACTAAAGCCGATCGCCTCCGGCCGGGCGGAGCAGTTCCCGGGAGCGCGCCTGTGTGGCCGGGTGGGCCCGGCGCGCGTCCGCCGTCCCACGCCGCTGATAGGTGCACGCGGGACAGCCCTCGCCGTGGCCGGGGCGCCGTGATTGGTGTGGGGCCGCGTCACTCCCGCCCGCCGGGGGTCCGGAGGAGGCGGAGGCACAGAGGGCTGGGGAGGGCCGCGGCGGAGTGACGTCTCGCAGCCGGGAAGCCCGCCTCTGGTTTTAAGATGCTGGGCCGACAGGGAAGCGCGGAGCCGCAGAGCCTGTCCGTCGTCCGCCCGGGTGCCTGGCGCTGAGCTGCAGTAGCCCCGGCTCCAGCTCGCCCGCGCTGGGGACGCGCTGCGCTGGGGCGCTCGGGAGCGCTTGGGGTGCGCTCGGCCCCGCCGCCGCAGTCGCCGGGACCGGACACCAACTACCTGTCCCTGTCAGTCTCCACGCTCGCTGTCAGGCTGCTCGCTCGCGGGGCGGGCGGAGCGCGTCGCGTTAGCCTTCCTCATTGGAGGGGTACAGGGAGGGAGGGAGGGAAGAAGGGGGTCTTGCCCATTCTTGTTTCGCTTTTGGAGCTTGGACGCCAGCTCCCTAAAGACGCTGCGGTGCCGCCTGCCCACATCCCCATGCCTCCGTTTGCACGCTGACTTTTGGCCTCCGGACTCTCCTGCTGGAGCTCCCGGAGCAGAGGGGGAGACTTGGCTCCGGAATTCGGCGGGGGTTATATCCTCGGGCTCCTCCTGCAGTGGCCGCCGTGGGGCAACTCTGCGCCTGGAGCGCGCGACCCACGACACCGGGCAGTGGCCGCGGGGACTCGGAGGGCGGCGGCCCAGGACCCGGAGGGCGGCACGGTCTCTCGTCCATGAACTGCATGAAAGGCCCGCTGCACCTGGAGCACCGAGCAGCCGGGACCAAACTGTTGGCCGCCTCCACGTCCTCCTCCTGTCACCATCCCCAACCTTTAGCAATGGCTTCGCTGCTGGCTCCAGGCCAGCCCCGCTCCCTGGACTCCTCCAAGCACCGGCTGGAGGTGCACACCATCTCCGACACCTCCAGCCCGGAGGCTGCAGGTAAGGCGCCCCGCCGCCCGGTGTACACTAGAGTGCGGCGGCCCGCGCCACCAAGTCCAGCTGGCCAAGGAAATGGCCCCTCCTGGGGAGGCGAGGTGGGAGTGGTCGTCCTGAGAGCTGCCCGCGGGACTTCCGGGAGCCCGGTGTGAAGACCTAGTCTCTTTCGTTCTCCCTTCAACAGACCCTCTCCACCCGTTCCTACCTTGGCCTGAGTCTGTTTTCTGAGTCTCCGGAGTCCCAGAATCACGATTTTAGGACGTTCCCCAGGCCTCCCCACATCAGCCCTGCTCTACCCTCTGCTTTCAGCTCGGGAGGAGCTAAGATCCTTAGCAAAAGTGTTTCTCCAACTACTCAGAAAAGCGCTTGGCAAAGAGGCATTTTCTCCTTCCAAGCTTGGGTGTCCAGCCAAACCCCAACATCTACTTTCCCGGCCTTCCCAAACCTTGTCGAAATCTGAGCTTACTTCGTGGGGAGTCTGAAACGCGCGCGTGTGCGCGTTTCAGGAGAGTTGGTGTGTCTGCGCAGAGGTGTTTAAATATACTTGAAAGCACCGGCTATAAAAAAAAGAGCATGCCGCCAGAGTGAGATAAACATGTAAATAAAATGTGCAGCGCGGGGGGGAGGGGCGGGGACGGGGCGCGCACCCACACTTCGACCTGCACACCCGGGCGCAGCGCTCCCTGCGGCGCGGAGCCGCAAAGCACAAACTGACCCTCCGGCTCCCGGTCGACCCCTCACAGTCCCTCTTGCCCAATCCAGCGGGGCTCGGGGGATTTGTAGGCTGACCGAACGGTTGTGTGTGTCCTCTGCAGAGAAAGATAAGAGCCAACAAGGCAAGAATGAGGACGTGGGTGCCGAGGACCCGTCCAAGAAGAAGAGGCAGCGGCGGCAGCGGACTCACTTTACCAGCCAGCAGCTGCAGGAGCTAGAAGCTACTTTCCAGAGGAACCGCTACCCAGACATGTCCACGCGCGAAGAGATCGCCGTGTGGACCAACCTTACGGAAGCCCGAGTCAGGGTAAGAGCCAGAGGGCAACGTGGAGCTGCAGGCCTCGCTGATCAAGGCTCTGAGGCTCTGGTGGGGAACAGATTTGCTGGGGGAAGGCCTATAGCCTCGCAGCGGGTGGCGTGGTTAGGAGCTTGAGTTCCCCTCTCTCCCTCGCTGCACTCCTGTCCGGACACAGGCACCCTGCACTGCCTAGTCGGCGCCCAGCCCGCGCCCTCCAGGGCTGGGCCACGTGGGCATTCTTCTGCAAAGGGCATTGTGTTCCCCGCTTGCAGTCACTCGGAGCGCTAATAACATTCCTGCCAGCCAGGACCTACGAACAGGCTCCAACCTGTGGGCCTTTAACAAGGAAAAACCCGCCAGAGACACCACGGTTTGGCCCTCCCTGGGGAGCCTGCGGGGCGGCCTGGCCCAGCCTTTTCTCCCCGCTGAGTTCCGTGCAGTCTTTTGGGGTGTTTTTTCCCCCTTTTGAGGAAGGCATTCAGAGCTCTCTTACACCCTGCCTCCTGATTTGTGGTCTCTGAAAGTCAAGCTTTAATGCACAGCTATTATTATTCTGCCGGTTTTCTTAGAAGAAGAAAAAAAAAAAATAGAAGTCTTTTCAGTTTGGTTTATTTATGTTTTCTCGGGAGTTGAACTCTTTGAAGACTGATAACCCCTTCTAATTATAATCATAGGTTTATAAAAAAAGAAAGAGCTTACCTTAATTTTGTAGCAAATCTGAACTTTATAGATTGGCAAAAACATGAATTTAAATTACCCAATAGCGACATCCTGATTTTTGCCGGTCGGTGGAAAATTTAAAAATTGTTAAGATTCTGGAAGCAGAAGAAAACAGAACCAAGAAACATCCAGAGGCTGTAAAGTTTAGGGAAATACTGTTCTGCTTGTAAAATAATGAAGTTCCCATTTAGAAAAAAAAAAAAAAAAATGACACCAGCAAAGACGAAAAGAATAAAAAGGCAAAATCAGCTCCAAAGCAGAGGGAATGGACTCTCAGGGTGGCGCTTGCACAGCATATGAGCCGAGCTGGTTGATAAAGAGCCAGAGGAGCTAGAAGTGGTTTTAGTTTAACCGCCCGGAGTTTCCACCCGCCTGGGCCGCATGGCTGTGCAGGGTCAGTCTTCATTAGCCTTCTGCGGCATCAGGGAACGGGCCTTGCACGTACGCTTTCCTCCTGGGCAAAGTCTAGAGGACCTAGGGTAGAAATGGCAAGTCATTAAAATGAAAACACAATTTGGGCTCCGTAGAATCTTCAGAAAGCCCTCCCACTCCCTCCTAGCTTCTGTGCAGCTCCCCCAGGTCCTGGGCCGCTAAGCCAGGCTCTCCTTCCCTGAAGCGTTTGCCTTGCCTGCTTGGGGTTGCCGGGATTGCTTTTTATAGCAGATGGGTCCAGAGAGGAAAGGCAATGGAAAGCAAATCCAGAATGAAAGGAAAAAGGAAAGAAAGTGGATTAGGCAGCTGGGCCTGGGTAGATGTGTAATGTGAAACAGCACCATAGTCAGCACAGATACCTCTTGGACCAGACTTCGTTCCAATACACAAAAGTCCAGACTGTCTGCGTGATGTGGATTGGAGTGGGGTTGTGGTGGGGCCGCTGGCCATAGGTGGGGGTTCTTGGGCCTAGGTGAAGTCTTAAAAGTAATGCGGGAGCTGGGCCCAAGGTGGGTGGAGGGAGGTCAGGTGGGGTGCAGATACATAGATTCTGGGTCCTGGAGTTTTGCACATCAAGCTCTCACAATTCAAGGAGAGGAGGGGGTGGTTTTTTGTGTTTTATTGGATAGTTTTCTGGGAGGGATGTCCAGTCCCAGCATCAGGAGGGCGCCTGCTGGGCACAGAAGTGAGCTACGGGTCCTGGAGAATGGGGAAGAGTGAATAGCAGACAGAGCAGGTTCCCCAGTGCCCTCCCAGCCCCTGTCTAGGACACTGGGCCTGTGGGTTTGGAATGGAAGCAAGTTTCTGAGGTGGTCCAGGCTGGTTTGGGCAGAGAGCCAGGTGACCCTGGTTATTTTACAGTAAGTGTTCTTGGACCCCAAGAAGAGCTGGCTTGGTGATCGAGCTACCCACAGGCCTCTGGACGCTTGTCTAGGGTTTGTGGTGCAGCTCAAAGGCCGACCTGGCTGGGCCCCTCACCCCTGACAGAGGTGGGGTGCTGATACAGGGCACGGACAGGTATGGCCTGCAAGATGAGGGGGTGGAGTGGTGAGGTGTGTGTGTGTGTGTGTGTGTGCTCAAACGCAAGAGTGCCTGTCTGAAGCTGAAAGCGGCCTCCTGGTGCTTTTCGTGACCAAGCGTTTATTAATCAGAGCTGTGGCTTGCCCACCTCTTCCTGCCCATCCCAGGTTTGGTTCAAGAATCGCCGGGCCAAATGGAGAAAGCGGGAGCGCAACCAGCAGGCAGAGCTGTGCAAGAACGGCTTTGGGCCACAGTTCAACGGGCTGATGCAGCCCTACGATGACATGTACCCCGGTTACTCCTACAACAACTGGGCCGCCAAGGGCCTCACATCAGCCTCCCTGTCCACCAAAAGCTTCCCCTTCTTCAACTCCATGAACGTCAACCCCCTGTCCTCTCAAAGCATGTTCTCTCCGCCCAATTCCATCTCGTCCATGAGCATGTCGTCCAGCATGGTTCCCTCGGCGGTGACGGGTGTCCCGGGCTCCAGCCTCAATAGCCTGAATAACTTGAACAACCTGAGCAGCCCGTCACTGAATTCCGCGGTGCCGACGCCTGCCTGTCCTTACGCGCCGCCAACACCCCCTTACGTTTATAGGGACACATGTAATTCGAGCCTGGCCAGCCTGAGACTGAAAGCGAAGCAGCACTCTAGCTTCGGCTACGCCAGCGTGCAAAACCCCGCGTCCAACCTGAGCGCTTGCCAGTACGCGGTGGACCGGCCCGTGTGAGCTGTACAGCCGGGGTCCTGGGACTGCTGGCGGCCTGGAGGGGCCACCCTCCCTGGAAAGACTGGGAGTTGCGCTAGAAGGTCATGGGCACTAAGGAAAAGAAGATGTAGGGAGAAAAGGAAACCACTGAATTCAAGAGAGCTCCTTTGATTTCAAAGGAATGTCCTCGCTGTCTGACGCTTTTCGCGAAAAGTATTTCCAGCAGTTGCAAGGACAGAGACACACAAATGTTTGACTGGATATGACATTTTAACATTACTATAAGCTTGTTATTTTTTAAGTTTAGCATTGTTAACGTTAAAATTACTGAAAGGATGTATATATATCGAAATGTCAAATTAATTTTATAAAAGCAGTTGTTAGTAATATCACAACAGTGTTTTTAAAGGTTAGGCTTTAAAATAAAGCATGTTATACAGAAGCGATAGGCGTTTTCGCTTGCAAGCAAGGGAATGTATATACTAAATGCCACACTGTATGTTTCTAACATATTATTATAAAAATGTGTGAATATCAGTTTTAGAATAGTTTCTCTGGTGGATGCAATGATGTTTCTGAAACTGCTCTGTACAACCTACCCTGTGTATAACATTTCGTACAATATTATTGTTTTACTTTTCAGCAAATATGAAAAAAATGTGTTTTATTTCATGGGAGTAAAATATACTGCATACAAATCGGTCTGGATTCTTTCTCCCCTCCTCTGTCACCTGGCAGGGGTGTTCGCAGTCACAGCTGCCTCCTAAACAAACCAGTTTCCTCTGTCTGCCTTGTTAAACATACAGGGCAGCAGTACTCATTTAAATTTGGTAGAAATAAATTATAGCCATTCATCAGAAACTAAAAGGAGAGGGCACTCTGAGGAGAAGGGAAAATAACCTAGCGAAGTCTGGTCTTGCCTCCCAGATTTTGCCTTGGGTTAAGCCCAGAGGATTCCATTATGCCTAGCAGACTATAAGAAGGAAGGTGAAAGAAATTTCCAAGTATGCCCGCTTGAAGTGGCTCTCGAGTTTACTCCTTCAGAAGGGAAGCCGCAGCTCCAGTAAATTGTTCTGGAGAAATATGTGTGCATGTGTACGTGCACAGTTTATATACATTCCTCTCAGGAAGAATACATCTATAATAAATTTCCAAGGAAACACCTCCATTTCAAAATATTTAGGCCTCTGCGTTTATCTTTCGGGGTTAAGTAGAGAGATTCTTCATGTTATATTACATTACTATTTCCAAATCCTTTGGAGACATTAAAAGAAACAAAGACCATTTCTAATAACCACAGCCCTTCTGTTTCTCAAAGAGCGGGGCTTGAGAGGTTAGAACGGAGTTTCCTGAAGTCATGTCGGGCAATATGTAGTTGAGGCAAAGGTCACGCTCCCTGTGTTTTGTTTTAAATAATATTGACCCATTAATTCCAAACCTGCTTGTTCCTGAAATTATACAGGATTATAGTTTGCAAACTGCAGGACAATGGAGCAAATCAAGATGAATTACAGCCCTGGCCCCCCTCCTATCTGCTGACATCTAAACTGGGAAAGCAGGTCGGCGGCGGCGGGTGTTTAAAAGAACTTGGAGCGCCGCTCCTCCTTCAACAAGGCTTTTTACTTTTTTCCCCCCTATAACAAATCGTAGCAAATAGGACTTATTTGCAAGGAATCCATCACCGTGGCTAGGAGGGTCTGGGGGCGGGGGAGTGCTGCGGCCTTTTGTTATCCTTGTCACCTCCTCCCCCACCGCAGGGCCTGAGGACCAGCACCAAGTCCCGAGAGGGGAGCTACCGGGAGCTGCTGCTTCTCTGGAGCCGAGAAAACCTGTGTTTTTGCGCTTAGTTCGCTTTTATCTGCCTGAAACTCTACCTAGAGGCTTTGGGAGGGCAGACACTGCGTCTTTGTTCTGCGAAGAAGGAGCGGCCACTCCAGGCGGCCGCAGATAAAGTCCCGAGGGGAGACCCGGCCTGGCCACATTAACTTTCTTTTTCTTTTTTCGAAGCTCTATCTGCGACCAGCCGCGGAGTCACGCGGCCGGAGGGGGCAGATCGAAGCCCTTTGGACGAGGGCCGCCTCGTCCTGTTGTTCACTTGGGCTCAGTGGAGAGGAAAGCGGTTCCCACCAGCGGACTTTGGCTCCGGGACCCCAGCCCACGGGTCGTGGCCCCGTGCCTCCTCCGCGTAGGGGCGGGGCGGGAGGGCCCACGGAGCAGAGTTTGGGGACCAGCTGGGGGCCCAGGGGACCGGCGGGGCCCAGGGAACTGGAGGTGGAGAGCGTCTCGGCCTGGGCTGCTGACTCCAGGGGAACCCTCACGGGAAACCCCTGGATCTGCGGCACAGAGAAAGGAGGTCTGGAGAAGTGTCACTGCCCCACGGCCGTGGCGCAGGCTGGGGGCGGAGACTTGGGAACTACAGAGGCCCTTTCTCTACCACCTCCGCTGTTTCCTGGGCTTCCAGGACGATTTGCACCTTCTCCCAGCTGCCGGCCCTCCCACCGGGCTGCACCTCCTTCCTCCAGCCGCGGTGGCAAGAGAGCGCGTGGGGTCCCCGGGGTCCCTCACCCCTCCCGCTCCCACGCCGTCCGCTGGGCCTTTGCTACTTGCACCAGCTCAATCGATTTTTGCTGCGTGTCAACACTTATTCCTGGTGAGTGTGAGGGTATTTTTTTTTTCTCCTTCTCTAGGTCTCTTAATGATTTCTGAGCTAGTTGTGTATTAAAGTGCTTAAAGGAACCTTTAATGTAATCTATAGCATTAAGCCCAACCTCCCCAGGATGGGGTCGCAGTGGCAGCTGGAGTGACCCAGCGTCTTGGCAGCCCATCTTCCTGTACCCAGAGGGTGGCCTGGCTGGGGCCCAGGCCCGTACCCCTTGGGATAAGGACTGTCTCCCTTTCTTACTCCCCACCTGTTACTCGCTTGTGCCTTAGTCTCTCTAGCTTATTTTTCATTTTCTATTTTTTAAACAACTTTGAAAATCCCCAAGGCCCCGTATTCTCTTGATACGGAGTTCAGATTGGTGGAACTTGAGGAGAGCGACGTACAGCACACGTTTGTCTCAATTTCCACCCAGTTTCTGAGCTTCAATGTTGAGTATACATTTGAGTATTAGAAATATACTGGGAAGCTCAGGTCCTATGATTAGAAAGAGAATCTTCTCTCGGGTCTGGTCTCGCTCACCCCCATCCTCATCGGACCATGCGCTGAAATCTCGAGCTCCTTTTAAGAGCATGGCAAAAATTAAAAAATTAATGTAGAAAATGCTGTCTTAAAAGTCCCAATATTCTTGGAAAGCCTCATAAATGAACCCTGAGGAAAGTGGTGAGGCCCTTTTCAGGAGAGTCTGTAAAAATCCAAGGTGATCCCGAAAGAAGACGACCCTGCCCCCATCCCCTGTCACAAAGGCGACTGAACAAAGATCTGTCCTGCAATCCACATCCTAGTCCACAGACGACCCCGCCGCTGTCTCCCGGCTCCCTGGCTCCCTGCTGGCAGGGCCACTCTTGGAATTCCTGGCCCAAGGGGAATTCAACTTTTTGGAGGGGGGAACCCGGAGAAGGTGAAATGACATCAGAGGCTTTTATGAATATAGACTCCCTATTGACTGATTTATAAACCCCTTGGAGAGGTGCTGTTCTTGTAAGCATACCAAGAAGTAAGAAACGTGCCTCAGGGAGCAGATGTCGCCCACGAAAAGGGAAAAACACTTCTGGTAGCAGATTCTCAGAGGAAAGTTGAAGAAAATACCTTTCCTCTACCCAGCTTCTCAACAGTTGAATTTTAACTGAATTTGAGAAAACAATATCTGAAGAATTTTCTTTTAAACAATGAGCTAAATAGAAGCACTCCAGGTTTTAACAGATGAATCTGAGGAAGTTTTACTCTAATCTAAGTAAGAGTTTTATCTATCACCAGCCCTCGTCTCTTTCCCAGGGCCGATCTCTGCTTTGTTGAGTATCTATCTGAAAAGAAAAAGAAAAAAAAGAAAAGAAAAGAAAGAATTTATTGTGTTTGAGATGCATAATTTCATTTCTTTGCTGAGTATTTATGCATTTTATGTAAATGTTGATTTTATGTTTTGTTGTGCAGTCCTACAAGATATAAAATGGCCCATTAAAGATGTATTTAATTCCGGCTTAGTTACCTTTTAAACTCATTGCTACTCCTTTTGTAACAGTTCAGTGGCAGCTGTGGAAGACGGGAGATACTGGAAGTTGACATTGCTCAGCAGAAAAGCTGCTGAAAAAAGTCTAAATTCACTTGAAGTTTCGAGAAACACTCTAAAGACATTCAAGGGTTGTGCGGAAAGTGGGTGTACTCGTGGGTGGGAACATGGCAGGGTTGCACAGATCTCCCTTTGCTTCAGAAGGACCAGAAGTGCAAGCTGCCAGGCCAAACCCTGCTTTGCCTCCTCTAGCCAGCATGTTTGAGGTGTGGTTCTTTCTCTCTGTCCTTTTCTCCCTTATGCTCACTCTCCCTTCCCTATTTTCTTTGTCCACAAAAAGGTTTTGCATTGTTCTGTTTCATCCTCCCAACTCATCTAGCAACTTAGAAAATGAACCTTGAGACTGGGACCAAGACTAAAATTGATGCGCTTTCCTAGGTCAACTCTACCAAAATTCTCTCTTCAGAGTAGCACAGCCTTCCCACCCCAGCCAGCGCTTGCCACACAGTTCTGGGCAGGAAAGGTTCTCCTGGCTTTGGGAAGATAAAACCTAGACCTTTCCTGCTTGTCCCTGAGAAAGCCAAGGGACACTATCAGAAAGGTGACTGGGACCCGAGACTAGAAGCAGCCCAGTTCTTGGGGGCCACCTCCCACTCATTCCCTGTCAACATTCCATCTGTTAGGGCAGGTGTCACAGTGGGGTTGCTGAACCCAAAGGCTTGCTTGCATCTTCTATCCTCCATGGGCCCTCACTCCAGAGCCAGCTGAGGCACAGGAGGGGAACAGACTGTGGCCCGAGGTGGGGACCCTTCAGGCCTCCCCTGGCACTGAGAAGAGGCTTGGCCAGACCACAGATTGCTTTCAAAATGAAATACTAACAAACAAAAGAAAGTGCAATAAAACCCTCCCTCTCGGGCTCAGAGCCTAGGCCATGTGGATTGGAAGCAGGACCTTCTGGACCTCTGTACTTGCAGTGTCTGGGGAGCCTGTCCAGTGTTGACATCCGCTCCAGAGACTTCAACTTCCCTGACAAGGATGCACCCTTGCCCCTCCAGCCCCCGCACACAGGGCCACGGCTCCTGGACCGAGGACTCCACAAGGGCCATGCAGCCAGTTCTCCCGGTGACCGAGGGCAGCACTGTTCTGAACCATCCAGGCTGAGGACAGCCTTGTCCTACGTCTGTCTCTGGCCAGCACCCTGTCTCATCTGGGGTTACTTCCCGGCTGTCCCGTGGGGGAGGGGGCCCTCTCGACCCTGACTGTTCAGAGGCAGTGGAAGAAGCTGGAGCACAGAGAGGGCCACCCTGCCCCTCTGGAGATGCCCACTTGGGTCTGGTCATCCACCTGGATTTGTACAGCTCTCCACGTCCCCAAACCTCATGCTGTCCAGCAGCTGCAACTGCCCCCGTGACCCACCTGCTTCTGACCTGCAACCCAGCGTTTGAAGCACTCTTGTTAAGGCTGCGCAGAGCGCCTGGGACCAGCCTGGGGACAAACCTTCATCTTGCCACCCAACCCAGTCTGCGTGGCGCCCCTCGGTGTCGGGCTCAACATAAGCAAGGCCTAGAACTGCGCCTCAGAGGTGTGCCGGCCCAGGGGCCCTCAGATGCGAGGCATGTCCTCCCTTGTGCGGCCTGTGGTCTGCAAGAGGAGGGACCCTCCTCAGGACCCCTCCTCTCATTCCATCTCCACTTTGGACCTGAAGGTCACCTCCTGCGGCTTGAGGCCTCCCCAGGCAGGGCGTTGAACATTAACCGGCCCGAGCTATAGAGTGGGGTAAAACGTTACATATAAAATGAATCATCTATCCGACCCTGGGAGAGACGACCTATAGCCAAGCTTCGTCTCTTCTCCTGACCGAGGGTCGCAGTTCGATGGCTGCTGCTCTCCGGGGACTCGTTGGCTGGGGAACCGTGGGTCAGAGGGAATGGGACTGCAACACCAACCTTCTTTTGGAGGGGCCTAGGCTGAGGGTCCCCGGCCCCGGGGAGGGGCCGAGAGCTGTGCCTCTTACAAGGGTCAGTTCTGAACCAGGACTCCCTGTCTCCAGAGAAGGACGCGTGCCTGCCCCATCCCTGGCCACAAACGGGTGAGGAGTGGCCGCAGAAGCCGGGCCCCAGGTCTGGGACAAACAAGAGTGGGCGCTGACCGAGGCTGAGGCCTGGGTTGACGAGAAAATCCAGGAAATGGGGCTGAGAGGACCCCAGGCCAGCCTGCACCGGCTTCTCCGGGCCCAGCCCTGTTTCTGACAGCCCTGGTTGCTTCTTTAGCATAAATAACGGAAGGTAGCAGAGTGCCTTGTGCACTGGCTTCTGTGTGGGGCTCACGTGCTGATCAAACAACCCAGAACTGCCCAAGGTGACCGAGGGGAAGGCAGCACTCAGAGCTTCGCCTCCTGGGTGCTTGCGTCATTGCTGCCCAGAAACATTCAGGAATCCATGATTCCTGATTTCCTGATTCTGTTTCTCCATCTCTGCTCCCTTCTCCAGCCTAATCTTCCATTCCCCTCCCCCACTTAGAAAATAAAAAAAAGATAAAGTGGATGGAAGCAAGCCCAAAGGCAGGCTACTGCCTAGACCCCTCAGACATTGCCAACACTGTGGAAAAAAGTTCTTGTATTTTTGATGAACCCTGGTACACTCCCTGTGCAAAACAGTTTTTGGTTTTAAATGTATTTCTGGTTTGTAACAACCTTTCAGTTAAAAGGAATCATCCTTCCACAGGTGGTGTCGTTTCTCCAAAGTTGGAACCAACCTCCAACCTGTTTTCATCGAAGCTGCACAAGTTTTGCTGAAGCATTAGTCTGGATCTCTGCATGGGCGTGCAAAGGGCTGCAGGGTGCGTGTGCACATGCATACGAGTGTGTGTGTGTGTGTGTGTGTGTGTGTGTGTGTGCATGGTTTCTCACTGTACCACTTCGTCTTAGCCCTTTCAAAGACTACTGCTTCTGAGCATTTCTGGGAAGGCTGCAAAGTGAACAGGAGTTTTCAGAGACTCACAAAGGTCAGGTCTCGCTGAGAGGCATATACAGGTACTAACTGGACATCACCACTTGGTCTGTAAGGTATATGGTCTGAATGTAAGATGTGGTTACAGAGAGTTTGTCACTTCTCGAGATGTCACTGCTCTGACTTGTCTGCATGCAGTGTTCTGTGTCCTGCCCATAGAGCAATTATAGCCCACCTTCCTCATTGCCCAGTGCTATTACCCCACTCCCCGAAGAAAAACAGGATTGACTCAGAGGTTCCACCAGCTGGCTCCTGAGAGACAATGAGCACATCAAAGCAAATAAATAAAAAAAGCATGAATCACACACTCAGTTGCCCTTCAGTGACTTAGAGACATGGAACAACATAGCAAGTAAAGGATATTTACTTTTAAAGGTGTGGGTGGCTGGGGAGACCAGCAAGGATATGGCAAGCCCTCAAATTGTCTTCTTCTACACCAAACTACCATGTTATTTGACACCCTCAATCTATTTATGTCCAGGGTAACAGACGCTGGACTAAGAGGTCACCAACTCTCAGAGGGTTTGGGTGACTGGAAACAAGTTTGACAAGATAAGAATCTGGGTGGGGAACCACCACAGAAGACATGCAGAGAGGATGAGGTCCCCAGGCTGCTGCAGCTGGACAACTCCCAGCCCCAGCTAGACTCCAAATTTATAGGAAACACCTCCTCAGAGAGTGGGGCATTAGGAAGAGTCACCCACACAAGCCCAGTGAGCAGAGAGATTGAAGTCTCTACAACCTGTATTTCCTGCCTTCTTCCCTCTCTCTTTCTCCTTACTCTGTTCCCCTTAGTAGGCTCTCTCCACTCCTGCAGCTCCTTAGTTAACCTCTGTTTGTCTCCTTTTTTAAATTAAAGCTTCAAATTATTTATAGTGTTCATTTTTCCATGTACACTGAGTTGTTTTATGCAAAGGCAAGCCTACCTGTAAACCTCTATATTCTGAGAATTGGGGTCCCTGTGTGGACAAAGAAGGGTTCAGGACCACAAGGTAAGGCAAGGAAATTAGTCTGCCTTTTCAAAGTGCAAGAAGCACTGCCCAGCTACACTGCATGCTGCATGTCCAGGAAGGGCCTGTGAGCTGGCTCTTCCCTGCCGGACAGCTTGACCTCTGCCACTGGGACCACCAAAGCAGACCCCTCCTTCCAGGCCACCTTCCTTATTTCTCCAAAGCTTCTCCTCCCCTCAAACTACTACCTGCCTATTTACACAAGGCCTAAATTATATGTTCCAGGCAAGCACAGAGCTGTGCTTTTGTGGAGTTTATGTGCTGCTCATATAAGTCCCTCTCTGCATCTTTCCATAAAAGGTACTTGTTTTTCTTGTACTATATGCTGTTGTTGGCTCAGCAGTGTTTTATGGTGATTTTCCTCTTTATGTTTGGGAAGCACTTCTGTATTCATCCTGCAACCCTTTTAAATTAGTGCTTGGTTAGAGAGTACCTTTTCCTCCAAAGACTTACTCCCCTCCACTCTCCTTTGACTCTTTCCTTTCTAATTTCTTCCAAAATCTCACTTTTTAAACTTAATTTATGGGCATTTATTATTCACATGTCCTCAAACTAACTGTTGTCCAAATTGCTCCTTTGGTCATTACCATATAAGGTATTTTATTATGAGTAAGATTTTGGGGGCAATTTTTTTGAGCTTTTTGTGGAAATCTAACGCAAAGTCTTGTAAAGTAGTACACATTAAATAAATGTTGATCAAATGCTACAATTAAATCATTTTTTCACAAAAATAAACATTCAAAGACAATTGTCTTCTCAGTCGGTACAAATTCAACCTCAAATTAATTCTAATTAATTTCTAATACTTTTATCCACAAACAAGATATACAAAAGAATTGCATAGCAGAAATTCCTTCATAATCCTTTTCATCATTTTTACTATGCCAGAGCATTTTTAGGATGGTGAATCATGACCAGCATTCTTAAGATACTGGACAGTTTTGATATTTTAATGTATCTATATTAAAATAAAGAAGTTGTAAAATAGTCTCACTTGGGTAATGTGTGTGCAATAAGGAAGGGAGAGATAGAAAGGGGGTGTGAGTTTAGAAGTTAGGGGTGCATAGTCAACAGAAATTATATCTTAGTTATCTAAGATGATTTTTCTGTTTAAAGAAATGATGGCAAATTCTCAAAATTATGTTCCACTTTCAAACATTTTGTCATTTTTAATAGTTTCAAAGCCCACTATGATGCATGAATGTGTTGGGATGTACTATGGACAAAGTTTGCAGCTCTGTTTATTTTTTCCATGCTGAGGAACAATGTGGAGCCTGATGTATGACAACCTACGCCCCCTGCTTTCCTACATTTAGAGATGAGAAAAATAAAGAAGTTGAAAAGATGGGCCCACGAGTGAACTGAGTAGCTACTTCTGCAGAAATACAAATGGCCATCAAGTACATGAAAAAATGCTCCACTTCTTCAGCCAGGAGAGAAAGGCAAATCAAAATCCTATTGCAATGCCATCTTGCCTGGTCTAAATAGCTGTCAGAAGAATGGCCAAAACCAAACGTGCTGGTGAGGAGATGAGACTCTTATCCAACTTTGCTGGGCCTGAAGACTAATGCTGCTATTATGGAAATTATATGGAAGTTTCTAAAAAACAATGTAATGAAGATAGGGCCACAGTTTGATCCAGCTGTACTACTCCTGAGTATATTCCCCAGAGAATTAAAGTCCACATTCTATGGAGACACCTGTATGCCTATCTTTACTGCAGCCTGATTTGCTGTAGCAGAGCTATGGAAATAGCCTGGATGTCTGCCAAAAGACAAAGAAAAAAAATATACCATGTGAGCAAAAGGGAGTATTAGTCAACCACTAAGAAGAACGAAATCACACCATTTGTGGGATAATTGATGGATATTAGAATCAAATGTTAAATAAGCCAGACTCAGTTAAACAAAGCATTTTCCCTTCACATATATTAATAAGATAGATGAGAACACTGTCATTCCATTGCACTCAGAAGCAGCCTTGAAAGTATGGCCTGGGCTGTAATTCAGTGGCACAGCCCCTGCTGACCTAGTGAGAGTCCCTGATTTCAACTCCTAGTACAAAAAAAGTATGTTCTAAATAAACCTCCTTGAGACACTCGCAAAAGAACACTTCCAGAGCAGCGTCAGCAAGTGGCAGGAGCAGCGGGATATGTGTGCTTGAAGCGAGGGAGAGCTTTTGAGAGAGACTAATAGTAATGTGTTTTTTACTTTTTTTTTTTTTTGGTGGTTCCTGGGATTGAACTTGAGACCTTGTGCTTGCCCGGTAAGCACTTATTCCACTGAGCTATCTCCCTGACATTCTTTGATTTTTTTAATGCAAAACTTTCACCATACATTTCCATTTAGACACATGCAGAAAAAGAGGAACATGAAGTAGAAGGGGCCTATTAGAGAAAAGGAAAGATACAAGGAAAAGGACAAGGGGTATGACAGGAGATGAAAGTGATTTAAATAGGTTATAGGCACATATCAGTCTGCAAACATGATCTTTCTTTTTCTTTCTTTCTTTCTTTTTTTTTTTTTTTTTTTGGCAGAACCGGGGAATTGAACTCAGGTCCTTGCACTTGCCAGGGAAACGTTTATTCCACTGAGCCATCTCCCCAGCCCTCAGTCTGCAAACATGAGACCAATAAATCTATATAATTAATACACACTAGCATTCATAATATGAATATTACTTATGTTATAAGAGAGGGGGACTGAACCAAAATTAATTACTGAAAACTTAACCTGATCCAGCTTTGATGAAAGCCAAAGAGAAAACAAATAATATTTTAAGTTTTGCTAATTTTTGTCCAATATGCCTTGCATATTTTTTATTGATTTGTGCGTGGCAATTATTCTTCATCACACTTACCATGTGAACTTCCATTTCTAACCATTACCATAAACAACAAGCTCCACATTGCACCCACAAAGCATTGAGTGACTCTAATACAGACCTGAGCTGTCTCACCTCCTGACACAAATACACTGTGATAAAACTGCCCACTACATGGTAGAGGCCAGAGAGGTAGCGGACTACAGTGAAGTGTGTTTCTTGGTGCTGTGGAGCACCTAGAAGCACTGGGCTCCCTGGACAATCATGTCCTGGGTGCAGTGTTCTTAGTGGGCATCACAGGAATGGTTATGTGGGCAGGCACTCAAAACCCAACAGGGAGGTTGCTTGGGCATTCACAAAAATGAAATAGGCTTAGATAAATTGCATTTGGCTCAATCACTAGAATCAACAGTTTCAAAATTATCAACATACTTTTAAAAAGCACTGAATCAACATTTTTTTACAATGAATTTAGGACAGGGCATACAGGGTCTCACTACATAGATCGGACTCATAGTGATTCTCCTGTTTTCAGCCCCCAAAGTAGTGAGATTACAGGCATGTGCCACCATGCCCAGTCTTGATCACCATCTCAGTGTGCCCCAGGGGTGAGGCTGGCACCCTGGGGATTGAACCCCAGCTGCTTTGGTCTGCGGGAGCAGGCACTTTAGTCCACTGAGTGCTCAGGCCAGCGCCCAGCTTGTGACCTTCCTTCCTTCCTTCCTTCCTTCCTTCCTTCCTTCCTTCCTTCCTTCCTTCCTTCCTTTTTCTCTTTTCTTTCTTTTTTTGCAGTACCAGGGATTGGACTCAGGGCCCTGCACTTGCCAGGCAAGCGTTTATTCTACTGAGCTATCTCCCCGGCCCTCTAGATCAACCTTTTCACAGTACTCTATTTTTAGCTTATGCATGGATTTTTCTAACATAACACAGAGTGATACTGAAGCTAGCTTGCTTCGTCCTTCCCAGGAGTCAGGAGCTATGCCAATGGTGTCTCTGCTCACAAACCTGATTCTTTACATGACTCTGGTCACAAACTAGTCAGATGAAAAGTAAATCTAATTCAGTGGTTAGGCTCAATGTTGACCTCCTGGGCAAATATGAGCTGGTTCTTATCCAGCTCAATTTAGGACCAGAACTGTGGAGAGAACTGAGTTTGTGGACTGAAATACCGCTTTATCCCATTCGCTTTTCATGACCCTGTAAAGTAGATATTGTCTTCTTATTGAACAGATGAAAACATTGATAATCAGAAGTAATTCCCCTTAGGAGGGTGTGGTGGGACACAGCTCTAATTTCAGCACTATGGGAGGCTGAGGCAGAAAGATACCAAGATGAAGCCCTGTCTGGGCAGTTTAGCAAGACATTGTCTCAAAAACAAAATAAAAATAAAAAAATAAAAGGCTCAGAGATGTAGCTCACTGTGAATATCCCGGGTTCACTCTCCAGAACATCAATCAATCAATCAATCAATCAATCGATCGATCACCACAGGCATCCTGGCTAGTGAATAGCAAATTTCAGCCTAGAATGGGACTCTAATTAAGTGCCTCTAACAAGGTTCCCACACAGCACTGCCTGTTTGACACACTTGGTCTTTCATCTCACTTTTTGGTGATGTGATCAGGAAATGCTATTCATATAATAAAAGAAGAAATACACTAAAAGTATCGTGAGAAGTTGGGTGTGATAGTGTCTACTTGGATGCTTAGGGCTGAGGGATGCTAAAGCTGGAGGATCACAAGTTCAATCCTAACCTGGGAAACTTAGTTTGTTAGTGAGATTCTTACTCAAAACAAAAGATAAAAATAGACGGGTTTGTACCTCAGTGGAAGAATGTATCTGGGCTTGAGTGCCACTATCAACAGAAGTACACACACACACACACACACACACACACACACACACACACACACATGGGTAATGAAAATATTACCTAGCTATCATTTCAAAATGAATAATATTTAGAAAAAAAAGATTTAGTGACATCCACATAGGGAGTTGGAAACTGGATTCTCCAGCTGTTTGAATAACCACAGCCCTGAATGACAGGTGCACACAACTTCTTGAAAATCTCTAAGCAAGAACTACATGGCTTGGGCCACCAGAGGTTCAGCACAGTGACCCAGAACCTACCTGGCAAGCATGAGGTCCTGAGTGTGATTTCCGGTACCAAGGAAAAAAAGAAAAGAAAGGAACTATGCAGCCAAGCTGCTCCCAGATTCCTAACCTGAAAAAACGGGATGGAATAACAATCATTTGTTGTTTTAATATACTGTTATTGGAGTAACCTGTTACATTTCAATAGAACGCTAACTATATCCCAAAAGTATTGGTCATTTTTTAGTTATAATTCCTTTCCTTCATTACACTTGAGTTTATTTCTTTCTGCTTGTTTTTCTCTTCTGCTACAATTTAAAAAGGATTGTGGGAGTAAATGAAATTGAACAAATGCATTCAATTCACCGCATTGTAACTGACCTCCAGGAAGCACACCTCTAGGATAGGTAGGGGCAGAGCAGAAGCAGCGCTCAGCACACTGGAGCAAAGGAGAAAAGAGAAGCAGCATGAGGCAGAGGATTTTGACATTTTAAAGAAAATAAAAAACAAATGAAAAGATGCCTTTCATTCACATTTAATGGAGCTAATTTAATTTAAAAAAAAAAAAAAAGTCTGAGGTGTGGCCTCAGACTGCCTGCTTGAGCAATCCTCCTACCCTGGCTTTTTCAGGAACTGAACTACACCAGCTTATTTCTGATGTTGAAAAATCTGGTTGTAAGAATACCTGCTTGTCTGCCCAGCACTTCCTTTTTTTGCAGAAGAACTACCTTCTCCTCTCTCTTCCATCTCTTCTCTCCTCCAGCATGCTGCTCTATGGTAGGCTGCCAGTCTCAGAGAGGGCCTCTTCATTCGTGAGGCTCAGCTTATGGCCTCAGCCCACAGGACCCTTCTCCACACACTTTCAACTGGGAAGTTAGGCAAGAAAAACAGTTCTTTTCACAGTGGAGAAACCAGTTGTCAGCATTCAGTTTCTGTGGGGCAGAAGAGTGCAGTGTTTGATGACAGAGATAGCTGTCCTAGAGAGGACCCAGGGAGAGCCCAAGAGGGAGACAGTTCCAGGAGCGAGCCCAGCACTTGGTTCCTTGTGGTCCAGAAAAACTGCCCCCTTCCTAAGAGTTTGCTACTCAGGAGTTTCCTGTTTCTCTGAAAGTTTGAATTGGGTTTTTCAATTCAAACTTTTGTAAGCAAAAGAGTTCCTACTTCAGGAGACTAATGCTCCTCCCCTGTCTCTCTAGCTGGACCGTCCAAGGGAGCAGCAGAGAAAAGCCCTTGGAGAGCAGGACTTGAGGTCTCCAAGGCTCAACTACAAGGAGAAAAATTTTATCCTTAGGGGCCTTTGGCTGTCACTGTCTGGGAAGTATTGAAGAGGCTAGTAAAGAAAATAATGCCTACACACACTCATACATGTCCCCACACTCACACACACATGTCCACACATGTGCACACAGAAGCATGCACACACTTGTGTGCACACCCATGTATGCATGCACATGCACGCACTCCCTCACTCAGTTGTGCTTGCCATCACGACAACATTCACTGAAGCTCTATTACACTTTAGGCATTTTCACAAACATCTGCTGTGCATTAGCTCAAGACACTAGATTTTCAGACTGTTCTTAATTATAGATAAGATAACATCTTTAAGATAAAATATATTAAATATTAATCTTTACAAAATGGGAAAAATCACGACCAGAGATCTTGTGTACCTTTCTGCACCTTTTCCACGTCTGACCTATCCTGTCTGTGAACACCTTTTTGCTTTATTAGTACAAGTTTATATTAAGAAACGTGAAACACATTTTGAAATGCCAATACCTTTCAGTCCTACTGTATAAAGGATTTGTTGCTGAAAACAGTTTTCGGAAAGATTATAAAAAAAATGAACCAAAAATCTGAGTCAAACTATAACTAAATAGCGTGACCTGCCTTGAAATTCTAGCTTTATTCATACAAGTTTCCTCCTCAGAGGAAACTGACTAAAAGAAGGCAGTCCCAGTGGACACAGTGGGTTTGGCTTTGGGGGAGCCATGGTGTGAAAGACATTAATTCTAGCTTTAGCTGTTACTTTGGAACATGGACAGATAATGTTCATCGAGTACATCCTCCAGGCTTGTGCCCATTTGTCTCCCTTGAGGAAAGCAGTTACAACAACCTAGCGTGATGCTCAGGAGCAAAGCCACCCTGGAGCTAGACCTAACTTTACTCTTTCACAGTGGGTGGTCCAGCAGAAATTTCCCCATGGCTGAGAATCTGGAGCCTGCCTAGGCTTCCCATCAGCTGCAACATTTGAACATTTTTATATGTAATTTAAGATGTGAGCTGCTAGAGTTAATAAAAGGTAACTGGATTCTTCCCATTAGAACATTTTAAGGAATTCCCAGCATATCCTACAGAGTTGAAACTAGAAGTCTGTGTCAAAACCTGTTTTTTCATGCTTACTTTAAAAAGTTATATTTTGACTCCTTGCTTTGCCATTTTTATCCATTTTCCATGTCTTTCCAATGGTTTTCTTAACTGTGAATTATGCACATGTATTTAAAATTCAATTCAGAATTCATATGATGTATGCTTTTATTTTTTACATGACTTATTTAATTAAAAAGTTCTTGATAACTATTAGGCACAGTAGAGGAAAGAAAGGAACAAGTAGAGGAAACAATTATTAGGATGAATTTTATACAGAATGTCTCAGTTAATTATGGCAAACATCTCTGAAATTTGTGCTGCTGCTACCTTTTTTTGCCTAAGACCCTTCAGGTTGGAACCAGTAGAGGTGAATTCGCATCTGGAATTGTTTTACTGATAACTACACAATGCCATACTCCTACTCCCTGTACCCAGACCAGTGTAGAGTACTTAGATGCTCACTCCATAATGGTTCCAACCAAGGAAGGATCACTTCTAAAAGTGGTGGACTGCTAACTGGTGGTCAGCTTGTAACACCCAGCTGAACTAATCCAGAGCAGTGCTAGGTATGGGAGGCCCACCTAAGGATGGTTGCTGATAGGATAAGAGGCAGAATTGGAAAAGAAGTTTAGAAGCTATTGAGAGAGATCACTATCAAAGCTGTTGGTCTTCCTGGGGCTGCTGGCGGTTCTCTTGAAGAATCTTGTCATGCTGGCTTGCATGATTAACTCAGCTGTTCTCATCACTGGAGGAGCTTGGGGCCTCACTGTCACTGAGGATGGCTGTGGTGCTTTCTGCAGGAGCTCTGGTTTTTACTTTGATTGTCCCTTCCTGGTTCCAGGGCAGATCCCTCTGCCTGCTAGCACAGATCCTTGATCCTGCTGGCACAGACTTTCTAGCTTCCACCACTGACCTTTGGGCCTTCCTGATGTGCCTCTGTGAGACAAGCCTGCATGAGAACTGTTGTGGGCTTTTGGCATCCAGTTCAACTCATGAGGGAGCATTATTATGGGCTCTAGGTCTTCAGCTAGATTCATGTGAGACAACTACCATGGGCTTCAGGTCTTCAGCTGGATTCTCTGGTTTTCAGTGTGTGGACAGATTTCCTGTGCTCTTTTTTTATATGACTTTTTGGGTGATTATTATAAAATAATCTCAGAATTAAGTGTCCTGATGGTATTGCTTCCCATTGCAAAACCCCAAATTACAATACTAAGTAAAGCACATGGGCTAACTGCTGCATCACTAATGTCCTCAGAAAGCTTGAAACAACACAAGCTGGGCATATGCCTGTAATCCCAGCTGAGGTAAAGGGATTGATGTGCACTCAAAGTCAGCCTAGGCTACATACCAAATTGAAGGCCAGTCTGCACTACAAAGGGAGACCCCTTCCCTCCCACACACATACTCATGCACACCTACACACAAACAGTACTGCACAGGAAGAGACACTGGGCAAGTTGATGGTTCCCAACTATTTGGCAGCAGAGACTGCTTTTATGAATACAGTGTTTCTTTTTGGGGTGGTGTTGTTTTTGGATAATTCAACTGCATTACACTTGTGGTGCACAAGGCCTCTCCCCTTGCATGCTCAGCTCATGGAGAGCTCAAGCTGCTTCTGATCTGGAAAGAGCCAGAACTTAGGGGTGATGGGCATGATAGACAGTGGCAGTGCCCACAGACGGAGCTTGCTAGTTGGCCCTTGCCCCACTCCTAACAAGCCAGAATGGTCCCTGGTCCAGAGATTTTGGACCCCTGTTGCAGGGAGAGGATTGAAATCTTATTTATAAGTGTCTTAGGAAAGGTACCCAATACCCAAGGATTTTCAGCAAAGAATGAGAATATTTCTGTCTAGGAGGATCAGGATGTCATGTTTGTGATTCCTTTTGAATTTGGCTTTAAAAGCTAAAGAAGACTTCAGTAAATGTTGAGGGAGAACATTTCAGGCAGAGAAAAAAGCCTGACAGACACTTAGTGATCAATGTGAAATGAGTTTGGTGAACCAAAAATAATGTGGTGTGGCAAAGTGGGAGAAGATAAGGCCAGAAAGCAAGGCTGTGGTTAAAATTGGTAGACACTGGAAACAAGGCCAGAAGTCTGGAATTTCCTATTTCAGAGCAAGAGTTTCCATTTTCTTCACAGTGAGTGGTGAGTGCAAGGGTCCCACGATTTACTAAGCTAAAGCAGCAAGGATGTATGACCAGGGTACTTACAAGAAGTAAACTAAGAAGTTAAAACTGAGGTTGTGGCAGAGAGAAAACAGAACTAAAAGGCAGGCAGATTATTGGATAAGAAGGCTTGGAGAGAGGATCAATTCAAGTAAATACCACATTTTTCAGTTTATGTGACTGTGCAATGGTGTCATTAACAGAAATAGGGAAATAACTCATTCCAAGAGTAATGCTTTAGTTAGATGAATGAGAAAAAAAAATACATGGCAAGATGGATTGAGAGAAAATGAGGAGAGGAAGAAGGGCTGAAAGGAGGGTAGAGGAATGAGGAGAAAAAGAATCAAGCTATCTCATATACAGGTAAATTCTCTATGATGAATGTGATCATTATGTATATCTAAAATGTACCAATAAAATTTTATTTATAAAAAGATAAATTAAGAGAACAAAATTTGGAATATCAGTGTCAGGAAGTCCAATTTTCTTGGCAAAAGTTTTCACCATATTCATCCAGGACCAGCCCTACCAAGAGGTCAATTATGTATCAAATTAATATGCTTTATATGGCAGCATAAAATTGGCCCCAAATTTTATTTCTTTATCAACTACATTAGAAAATTTGGGGCTGGCCAAATAGCTCAGTGGATTAAAGTGCCTGCAAACAGGCAATAGGGGGCCAGAGGTTCAATCCCCAGGCCTGACTTGCCACCCCTGCCCCCGAGGTGCACTAAGATGGCAGTTAACACTGGGTGTGGTGGTGCGGTCCAGCTCTTGGGAAGCTGTAAACAGGCAGATCACTATGAGTCTGATCTAATAGTGAAACCCTGAACAACCTGTGGACCATTCCCTAAAATACAAAAAAAGAAAAAAAAAAAAAAGGAAAGAAAATTCATCTGATGAGATACCCTAATATGAAGTAAGGCACTGTTAACCATGCTTCCTAAATTTCACTGAATTGTTTGATACCTGCTGTACTGAACATAGTTAAATTTTGATCAGATTGAAAGAGATTTAAAATATTTTCAGTGAAGAGTGCAGGTGAGTCCTTAGTAGTAGGAAGAGTCCTTAGGAAAGGGACTTCATCATCTGTTAGTAGCTTACCAACCAATCTGGCAATCAACAAATGTTTGCTGGCTAAGGAGTAGCTCCTTCACAGGACCTTTGTTGACCATTTGTGAACCCCAGACACAATCTATAGTACTGTAGACAAAGGGAGGCTTTGTTAAGGATCTTTGACACACAAAGTACCACGCAAAGCCTTAAGTCCAATGGGACAAAACAGGAAGAGCAGCAAAAACACTGTCTCTACTCTTAAAGAGTTGAGTGGACAAAGAATATAAATGAATCTCACCTCATAATTTTGTTTGAGCTAGTACTTTGTATATAACTCTAGCAATTCCGTTACACTCCTGTTTATCCAAATTAGTACTTTTAACTTGCAGTCTTTGGTATTAACTTCTTGAGAGGTTTGTTAATCTAATCTAGTCTTTCAAAACTGTGTTAGTGTCCCTGAAGAAATTGGTGCTATCTTCTATGAAGCACACCATGTGTCATGGTACATAAAAGTTCTGGACTCCGTTTATAATGGATGGAAAATGAGTCCCATATATATGACATTCTATAGTGATGCACATGAAAATATTTGTACTTATTTTTATCAACTTCAAAAGCATACTTAGGTCTAGAGACACATGTGCTCAGCAGTATTTTAGATGAGTAAATTAGATTTTTTAACATTCCACAACTTAGCACACTTAAAAGTAATTCAAAGTTCAGTAGTGTGACAGAAACAAAATTCAAAAAAGGTCTAAATACTTATAAATGAAAAGCCAAACCTACAATCAGAACTTAATGATATAGGACTGAAAAAGGCCTTTGGTTGTAGAACCTTTTAAAACCTTTCAAAAATCCAAGATTGCACCTAAGAGAGCAATAGTCATATGTTAGGGCTTCTAGAAAGCTGAAGGTACAGTCCCTCAGTAATCTCAGCAAAAGGACTAAATAGAGAAGGACTTAGCAAGAAAGATTTATACATTTCTAGATCTACAAATGTAGACATAGACCACGACTTTTCCCGGAAGTCACAGATATTTAGAGTTGGAGCTTTGGGAAGGTGACTGGACATTAGGTGCCATACCCATGAATGGACTGACCCATTGGTGAATGGGTGGCTCCCTGGGGCTATGCCTTAGGAGGTGCATCTCTCACTTCCTTTCTCATGGTGGCCATGAGCTCAGTAACTTTCCTCCACTGAACCCCTTTCACCATCATGTTTCTGCTCAGAGCCAGCTAACTATGGACTGAACTCAATGAGACAACTTAAATCTTTCCTCTTATAAGTTATGAGTGTAGGCTATTTTATCCCAGTGCAGAAAAGCTGATGGATACATGAGGCATTTGAGCAATAGAATCAATCCTAGTAAAATTCATAGGTGTGTCAGGGTTCGTAGCAGAAAAAAAAATAAATAAAATAAAAACGAAAAAAAATATATATATATAATTTACAAGGTATAGCTGCCTGGAGAGTCAGAGTTGGTATTGAAAGGGCCAGTTGAGTGTCCGAGATCTGCAAATCTTCAGGTTTGCACCAAAAGTCAAAGACCCGAGTTCACTACAAAATCCCTTGTGAGTCTGCTATCAGGAAGCTGGCAATCTCCACCAGAAGGTTGGAGAGTCTGTGCCAGAAGCCTGAAAGTGGATATCTAGAGGTGATGATGAAACATAGAGTTCCTCCCAAGAAACAACAGCAAGAATTCCTTTGTGTCTTATTTATGCTTTGTATAAGTTACAAACCTATTGGCTGGTACCACCTTGAGTGGGGCTTCCCTCCTCAGCAAGTTAATCATCCAGGTCAAAAACTAAGCTAAACTAATTCGCTAGGTATTTCCTATTCAAGTTGACACCACATTAACTATCACAATGGGAGGCTCCCAGAGTTTTTAAGAACATTTAATGGTTAGCAGCTTGGGATGAAAGAAACAGAACAAAAGAAAAGAGGCTTCTGGACTTCAGGAAGGAGGTTCAGAAAATGCGCAGCCACAAATCAAAGATTCCTTTATGGGAAAAGAATGTGACTCAGGAAGCAAAATCAGAAGGCCAAAGATCAGAGTTGGGAGTCATAAAAATCATTCCCAAGGAGTGGAAGAATGAGTTGTACTGGAGACGTTCCAATATTCCCCTAGTGATTCTTATATGACTGCTATCTTCTACATTTTCACAGCAGTGTGTACAACTGCCATGCCATTTCTTTCTCCCCATTGTATGCTAGAAGGATGCACAATTTAATCTTCTCAGTGCTAAGGTCTTTAGATGAAGGGGCTGAACTCAAAAGAGCTGTACTGAAAAAGCCTCATGTGCATCTGAACCTACTTGGGGGTGTACAAGTTTCTAAACTTTAAAATAGGGTCAGCCAAATAGCTCAGTGGGTTAAAGCACCTGCAAGCAGGCACAAAGGCCAGGGGTTCAATCTCCAGGCCTGCCATGGCAGCCCCACCCCTGGGGCATGCTGAGACAGCAATTGAGACTGGGAGTGGTGGTGTGTATCAGGAATCCCACCTCTTGGGAGGCTGTAAACAGGTGGATCACTATGAGTAGGATCTAGTAGTGAGGCCCTGAACACCCTGTAGACCCTCCCCTGGAATACTAAAAATAAAATGAAATTTATAATGATGCTATAATGGGATCAGACTTCTAGGGGCCTTCAGAAGATGCAGGGCACTTCACCTGTGGGGCAGAGCTTAGTCCTTGAGAAACAGAAGATGGATTTTAGTACCAGCCACCAGGATCTCATAAAGAATCCATGTTTCCTGGAATTCTCTCTCCTATATAGTCTGCTCCTGCACAGGATAAAGCCACATGAACAAATCTTATGGATCTCTAATGTCCTCCAAAGGCTGTGTGACAGGGACTCAACCAGCAGGTGACAGGGCTGTGGAAGGTGATTGGATCATGAAGGATCTAATTTCATTAGATTGAGTATGCATTGCGGGTTAATAATATTCATTGATCGGTTAATAATTTCATGGCATTATTAGAAAGTGAGGGCTAGCTTGAAGAACTGGCCAAGAAGAAATGTCTGATCACCAATATCTTCTCTGATTCTTTCCTCCTGGCTCCACTTCCCAGCATCCTTCAGGCGAGCAGCTTCCTTCTCCCATCTCTGTCATGATGTGTCTGCACCACACAGCCTTAAAAGCAGTGAAGCCAGCTGACCAGGGACTGAAGCCAGGAGCCACAAACACTTCTGCCTTTAGTTGTTTTTCTTAGATAGTTTGTCAGAGTGGTGAAAAGTTAACACAGCAACCAGTACTATATTATAGAAATGGCATGTGTGGCTTGCAATGCTAGTACATAAAAGATACCATGGCTTCTGCTTTGTCCTTTCTTGGATTACTCATTCTGGGAAAAACCAGCCATCACTCTTTGTCAAGAAGACTCTCAAGTAGTCCATCAAGCCCACCTGGTGAGAAACCTAGGCTATTACAGCCACAGAGTGAGCTGCTGCGGAGCAGACTGCTAACCCCAGACAAGCTGTCAGCGGGTCAGAACCTCTGCTAAGATTCTAGCAGCAAGCCTCTGAGGAGTGCTGAGCCTGAATCACCCAGCTGAGCTGCTCCCAAATTCCTGAGCCAAGAAACTATGTGAGATAATAAGGCTTGCTCTTTTCAGCCAAGAAGTGTTGGGGTGATTTGTTATGCTGCAATAGGTAACTAATACAATGAATTACAATCTCAGCATGAGGCAACTGGATGACAGGTTTGCTTAAAAATGTTATGTGTTCTTTGGCTGCTTCCACAGAATAAAGAGCTCATATCTCCTAGGACAATGCCGCACTTGCAGCCTCACCCCAGTTCAGAATGTTGTCTGCATTTTGACTCATATGCTTTGAAAGACATTAAGAATACTGAGGGACTAACAGAGGGTGAAGACAATAAAACATAGGAGGCCTTGACTTCTGAGGTTTCCACTGATAATATTTTGACTTTAGGATGGAGCCAAAGCAATACACATTCAGTAGAAACTACTTTGAATTTTGATCTTTTCTGGGCTAGTAATCACAAAGGTAATCAGGAGATAGTTCAAAGTGAATTGCCACTAAGCTGCAATGGTCAGTAGCTTCTGTGTAGTAAGTGTATTTTCTACTTGTATGTTCCATTGACAGTGGTTTTAATTCAAATGCAAGCCTGCCATAAGCTTCCAAGCATCTGTATAATATGAGGAGGGCTTCAGACTACTGGTGGTGCTCAACCTGGATTAGATTTAGGACTGACATGGTATCCCTTGTATATGTTTAAAACAGTAGTACAAGGAAGATGCAATGGATATTTCCTGAGTATCCCATATTCCTGAGAAAAGAAGCCTAACAGTTATAGAATGGTAGATTCAACTGAGCATATGGAAACATTTTTTTGATGCTTCAAGTACTCTTACACAGTAATGATTTACTCATTGGGAAAGTTGAAATATAGGCTGGATTGCCACCTATTAAAATGTTGTCCAGAAAGATTGTCCATACAGTGTTTACACTTTGTAAAAGGACCACTGGCTGCTGTTCACTCTGATCTAAAATGTGCTAATCCATTCATGTACAGTAAGTACCAGCCTAAGAACTTCCTTAAAAAACTTTGAAATTCTTCTCAAAGGACCATCCTAGGTGACACTACTGTTTCCCTAGGTATAAGAACACCTAGAAACAAATCAAAGACAACACAGAAAAGAGATACCTCTCCTTCTCCTTATTTGCTGTAAAGATTATCCCCAAAAACGTTTCTTTGAGAAAGATGAGTTTTTTTAAGCTAAGATTCAGATTGAACTTTGGCTTCATCTTAAAATAAGAATCCGGTGGCTTAGGAAGAATACTCACGAGATTTATGTTAACTTTGATGAATGTGATAATGTTTCTTTAAACAGAAACATGGAAAAGAAATCCAGTCTTTCACCCATTGTCTCTGTAGTCAATGATCTTTCTTCAGTGTTTACATCTGTAAATTTAGATATGTATTGATATAGAACATAGATTTGCTATCTATTGTGTTTGAAGACGAAAAGCCCAATCGTGATATATATTTTAAAGTTTCATATGTAAAATTTATTTATATATTAATAAAGTTTCCACTAGAATAATGTGTACTAAAATATCGATTGTAAGTCTGAAGCAAACTTTTGTTTTGGTTTGACTTTATACAGTCTGCGTGCTGAGCTTTCCCTCAAGAAAACGACCCACATACAAGGCCATTCTCAAAATGCTGCTCTGGAAAAAGCATTGTTTACAAAACCTCATCTTATCATCACCATTTCAATTTGTATTTTCCATCATTATTTTGGTGTGATTTTTCTGGTATAAATTAAGTTTGAAAAAACAACCCTATAAGGCAAATTACACATGAGTACATCGACATTCTAACATAGACATTTGCCTTTCAAATGTTAGTTACTATGCCAAGATTCTTAGATTATAGTTCAAAGTTCTTAAATTCTTGGCCTTATGACTGAGGGGAAAGGTCTGCTTTTCTCTCTTCTTAAAGCATGTTCCTAGCGCATGAGTTTTCCCCAGTCCCTGGGATTCACTGGGATTAACATTTATAAACTGCAAACACACAAAAGCCAAGGGCCAAGGATTTCCAAATAGGTAGAGATTCATGTCCTTGCAGTCGTAAAACACGGTGCTCTTTATAGTTGTTAAGGAGAATGCAAGGGCCTTCATTTTCAGTGTGTATTTGCAGTTAAGTTCAGTTTCTCTAAAAACTTTATTGGCAAAGCTTTCCAATCCAGAAAATTTTAAAAAGAAGGGGTATTTCTAATAATGATAGGAGCATCCAGTTTTTATATTGGATGCTTGTGTGTGATTCATTGTTAAATATTTTAAATAATTAACAGATTTTCCTCTGTAATTAGAAAAGCTAATTCTTTTTTTTTTTTTTTTTTATGTATTTGATACAGGTCTGTGCAGCTCAGACTCATAGTGATCCTCCTGTTTTCCTGTTTTCAGCCTTCCCTGAACTGGGATTACAGGCATGTGCCACTACACGCAGACTCTGTGGAGGGGCCAGCATGGCATGTGGTACCCAGAATCAAACCCTGGTTCCTACACTTGCCTAAGAAGAAGCTTAGTCTGATAAACTATCTCGCTGGCCCTCCAATCCTAAAGTTACTGTTAAACTATGCTTAAAGATTTTGAAGATTTATCTTTAAGAACACTATAGTATAAATTAAGTGAAATATTGCCAGAATGTAATTTTTATTGTTATATACATATTTACAACAATAGGAGTTAGCCACATTATTGTAAAAGAAAATACATCTTATAATGTAAGATGTCTCGATTCTTACCTTTTCAACTGTCTCTATCCTTTACATGCTAATCAAAACACCTTACTGCCACTGACATGTGAAACAACAGTTCAATGTTCCTTTCTCTTAAGTTATAGCCTAAAATGAGTTTTCAGTGTTTGACAAGAGAAAATTAATCCATTTCTAGTTATCCTCAAACATAGCTTTTCTCATGGAGTCTGATATTTACACTTTATTCCAACCACAAAAGTATCTGGAATGGTGATATCAGTGCAACAAAGAATATATATCTCCAATTTTGGAATATGATTTATTTTAAAATTTTTTTTTAAATTTAAATTACATGGAATACAATTTCACAGATACCCCGATATATTGCTAACTTCCATAAATTCCTATAGTTTACTCAATGTTTTACAACACTGTGAAACGATATGCTATTTTAGATGGTTCAATGAGAAAGGAAGGATTTAGTGCGGAAGACCCTAGTACCAGGGGACTCGCACACTAGGAACATGCTTTAAGAAGAGAGAAAAGCAGACCTTCCCCCTCAGTCATAAGGCCAAGAATTTAAGGGGATTCATCTAAGTGAGGTCCTTTGTCCTCTTCCTTCACTGCGTGGTGAAAACAATATCAAAACACCAGTGCAAACGCAAGAATGTTCAGACTGCTTCCTTTCGCGCAGTATTTTGAGCACTGCTTACAACTTGGGAACTGTAACATATTTACATTCAAGTAAATACTAAAAAGACTTGAAATTAACAAAACTGCCAATTTGTAGTTTTAACTATATCCTATCTATAGACGATTCTTTTTTTTTTTTTTTTTTTTTTTTTTTTTTTTTTTTTTTTTTTTTTTTTTTTTTTTTTTTTTTTTTTTTTGTCTTTTTGAGACAGGGTCTTGCTATGCAGCTCAGCTCACTTTGTAGCTCAGGCTGGTCTCGAACTCACAACAATCCTCCTGCCTCAGCCTCCCGAGTGCTGGGATTATAGGCATGCGCCACCACGCCCGGCTCTATAGACGATTCTTAAACTTTCTTTAAACTCTGACCTGTTCCAGTTTAAACTCTTTAAACTTTGTCAATGATTTTTTTCAAAAAATGAGAAATGTCACTCATTTCAATAAAAGACTTGACAAAATTGAAAATATGGAGTGTTTTTCCCACACATGAGTGAAATTAAATTATTGGAAAATAATTTTTATTTTAGGGAAGATGGCTCAGTGGAATTATCACTTCCCTGGCAAGCACAAGGGCCTTAGTTCAGTCCCCAGTTCTGCAAAAAAAAAAAATCTTAACAGTATCCTGCATCAGAAAGAAATTATATATATATATATATATATATATATATACATATATATATACATATATATATTTAATAAATTACTTAAAAATAAAACTGTAATTTGTGGAAATATGGCAACTTTCATATTATTTAGCTTGGCATTAATTCAATAATAATTCACATTTTATTTTACTTCCATGGGGCAAATCTGTATCCTTAGATGTTAAGACTCAACAAGCAATGAAAATCAGTACAATTCACCATGATTCTAACAACACTATATATCAACTCCAAATTAATTTTTGCGTGAGCATATTTTCCTGGCTGAAATCCATAAAATAACCCAGGTCATAAAGTATAGCAAGCAGGACATAGCTCTAAATGAATTGTTGAGGTAAGACATGCACAACTGACAATAAGAATGCATTTCTCAGTTCATGTTTTAAAATTATAATTCTAGCAAGCAGTTCTAATCAAGTATAAGAATAAAAATATTATAGCAAAAATAAGGATAGGCCTGAACATCTGTCACTGAGGTTGCTTTCTTCAACTGAATCTGTGTTTGCCCTTCAGACTGGCTAATGTCCCTGTGAAATTTAATGGGTCACATGCAGAGTCACTCTTAGTGGGCAGTCGTTCCTTATCTGGAAGTACAAATGTAAGAAAATGAAGACAAATGGGGAAAGCTGACAGATACTCCGCTGAAGCGGAGTATTCCAGTGCCTTGGAATTACTCCATTCTGTCTTTTCAAACTCTTTTTTTTTCTTGATTTTAGGAACATGTCTAAAGAATGTTTAAAATGACCGTACAACTTCACCGAGTTCTCACGGATTCTGCACATTCTTCTTCTCAACTTATGCTAAATGTCTAGGTCTGCTCCAGAAAACTAAGCATTTAGAGCTAAGTTACACCAATTGACTAAAAAGAACTGCTCCCTCTAGTGAATTTGCAACATTACTTCACCTTTTAGCAATCCACAGCCAAACCATGTAGTAGGTTATTTAATGATAATGAGGATTATGTTAGAGATAGTAGTCTGGCCAACTTTTGTGATGTTACACTGTTTGTTTGGTTGGTTTTGAGACAAAACTTCACTGTTTAGCCGAGGCTGGTTTTGAACATCAAATCTTTCTGCCTCAGCCTCATGAGCACTGTGATTACAGGCTTACCTCACCATGCCTGGCTTGTGCTATTATAGTTTCCATAGTATCATTCTTGGTAGAGAAGCTTCACAGTGATTGACTAGAATTGCATTTTAAAATCCTGAGTTAAAATAGTTTGTTATAAAACTTGGCATTATCTTTGTTATACAATTCATACCAGGAGGAAAATAAAGAACAACAATTCTAAAATTTAAGAGTATTGTGCTGGAAATAAGTTTAACTGAAAATCTAATTTTAGAAGTAATGTCTTTCCACTCTGGTCATCATATTCCTCAAAAAAATTAGGTATCAATTTTTTCTCCTATCTGCTTGTCAGAAATAGTATGCAGCCAATGGCAGATGTAAAAATATTTGAAATTCTTTGGAGTTTATTTCAATATTACAATAGGTGACTATGAACGGGAATAGGCTTCTGTGAAAAGTGGAGATCTGTTTAACTCAGTTTGTTGATGCAGACATAACCTTAAAAGAATCCACTACAATGGCAGGACAAACAAATTAAAATGGAATATTTGTCCATTTATATAATAAAATCTAACAGCAATAAAAGAGCAAAAACAAAACTAAATCCTACAGGAGACTCAGTTTTCCATTTTCTGAGGAATTTAACTTACCTAGTTGAATTATTCCGGCGTTTCAACACTTGATCCGAGTAGGGGAAAGCCTTCTACAGGGTAATTTTAGCTAACCCAGCAGACGGCCTGAGATACCGTTCCTATCAAGTTATTGTTTTTCTGCATAAATAATATTCGACTAATTTCACCCAGTTGTCCGCAGTTTTCATTTCCAAATGCTTAGCAAATATTAATTCGTCACGGCAGTGCTCAGTGAGGAGGTAGGAATTTTTAATAAATAAAATATAATAAAATTTCATCTAGATTAATTTGTTTGAAAGCACCTGTGAAAGACAAGCAAAGAAATCCTTAAAAAATTAAATGATTATATTAATTACACGACAGCAGGTAATATTGTTTTATACCTTGTTCTCCTTGGAAGTAATTTGAGGAGGAACTCATGAAACTCAGAGGCTACTATAGGTTTAAAAATTCTGTTTTTTGCCTGCAGCCTTCTTTGTCAAGTGAAGGAGCAGGGAGTCGTCAGCCGCCCGGTGCAGGGCCAGGCCCTGTCGCCGGGGGTCGCTAGGGATGGCAGTCAGGCCACGGAGCCGGAGCAGCCCGGCCCGGGCGCACTAGGTCTCCCGGAGCGCATTGGCACCGCTCGCTCCGCTCGCTCCGGGCCGCGCGTCACCCAGGCTCTGCCCTGCGCCCGCGGATCGGAACCGCAGAGGCTCGGAGCTGGTCCTGGGCCGCGCACATCTGTCTGGGGCCGGAGTGGAGAGCGAGCGGCCCAGGACCGGCGACCCCAGCCCCGCAGCCCCACTCGGATCCGACCCATTGAGAATCTGAAGCTGCGCGGGGTGCGCATCCTTCTCGATTCCCGCTCCCGACAAACCAAGGCGAGATTTGGGGAGACGGGTAGAGCGCGGTGGCCGGGGTCTCAGGAGCCCGCAGGTTGCAGCCAGATTCCAGCGACGCTTCCTCAGCTCCGGGTGCTCCCAGGGCGGATCTGTCCTAAGGCTGGAGCCCTGGGAGGGCGGGTTAGGATTGGGGTTAGGAGTTAAGAGTTGGGGTTGGGTTAGGGTTAGAGTTAGGGGTTAAGGTTGGCCTTAGGGCCTGTGTGCACCCCAGTGGAACCTTGACTATGCTCACGGCACCCTAGCTTTCTGGTTAAGATTCGTAACAGGCAAGAGTGTAAGTGATGGGGAGCTAAAACTTGAAAGAAGCAAGCAAGTAAAGTGAGAACGTCCTCCTTCGGCTCGCGATGCAGGGAAAGGCGCTGCTGGTTTCTTCTGTTGGGCCTTGTGGTGCGGGGAGTGGAGCCCAGGCTCACCCCAGCTCTACACAGCCGCAGCCCAGTCCGGCTCCACGCACGGCTGTTCTGGTCTAAGTGGGTGGGCAAGGCCGAGGACTAGATTCAGGTCATCAAAACTGTCTCTCCCCCCAAGGCGTTAGTTCATCGCCTGTTCCTTAAAATAAAATCCTCTCTCACCCACCCCACTATGATTCAGATCCCAGCGCATTGGGTTTAATAGTCCATCCCTGTCTACAAAGGATTTGTAGTAGCTTTTAAAGGGACACATAAAAAAGAACACATAATAGTTCAATTAAGGACACTCCGGTGAAATTATGCATAGTTGCTAAAGCTGATTAGCAAGCTCAAAGCCAAGTAGGAAAAGAAGTAGAAGGTGGTTTGGTTCCGCAAGGCCACTCTGTAAACTCTTTAATCTGCCACTAGAGGCTGCTCCTAATTCTTACTATGTGAGGACTAAGCTAGTGAGAGAATTTTTCTTCCCTGAAAGCAATGAACAACTGGAAA
>PVKA01003228.1:56602-84021 GCA_004027165.1 Ctenomys sociabilis
TTGAACTGAGGCCCTTGCGCTTGCCAGGGAAGCACTTGTTCCGCTGAGCCATCTCCCCAGCCCCTATGCTTGTGTATTTCAAAATAGCATAGTGTATATACCAGGGGTGTTTGAGGCTGGTGTTACTAAATTTTCCTTTTTGCTATTAAGAAACAGTTTTTTTTTAAGTGACAATTCATGCACAAAATCTATTCTCTATTGCTTTTCTTATTAACTATTCGAGTGAATTAAATGGTTCCTCTCTTTTCCCCACTCCCATTTTAATAAAATGTGAGATATTCAGAAAGGATTTATCAAATAGACAAGATATAATTAGATCTCAAATAAGCAAATACAAGATTAGTACAAGGTGAACATTTATGAAGAGTTCCAGTAGTTGAAAGGGGCCGTAGCTCTTATTGGAGGCATATTGCATTGATAATATTTTAATTGATGGCAAGTGAGACTCACCCCTTAAGTATCATGTGGCAAAGTATTAATCCACAATGTGAGACTTACAGTAAATGTTCACCATTTTTACACAACACACACAGGACCCAGCTTTTAGGACTTGCACATCTTGTTGTGCATGAAAGGCACAGGGTGTGACATCTTCGAACCTCTGTGGTGCGCCAGTTTCTGTGATAGGTGTTTCATGCACTATTATTCAGTTCTTATGAAGCAGATATAATCACTGTTCAAAAATGAATGAGGGGCTGGGGCTTTGGCTCAGCAGCATAAGCACCTTCCTGGCAAGTGTAAGGTCCTGAGTTCAATCCCCAGTAACTCCCCTCCCCTGGAAATGTATAAGCTCAGTAAAATTGGAAGTATCTTCTTCAGGGCAAATAGCTGCCAAAGGATGAAGCTGAGATCAGGTCAGGATCAGATCTTGTTGCTAAAGCCCATTGTCCCTAACCAGTTATATGAAATAAAGTTCAGAAAGAAGAAAGTGCTATGCAGGAATGAGAGGCTGTGCATAAGAAGTAGTTATTGCACTTTATTTCTATTAGTTTAAATTGATACTTCATTCAGACTTTCTTGGTTTTTATCTAATGTCTTTTTTCTGTTTAGGATCTCAATTCCAATGCTTTGCATCCAGTTCTTTATGTAACTGTAGGATCTTCTTAGTTGGAATAATTTCTCAGACTGTCACTGTGTTCAACAAGCTTGACAGTTTTGAGACTATTCAGATGCTGTGGAATGGCTCTCAAATGCTACTTTTCTGATGCTCTCTTCATGATTGCCTGGAGCTACTGTCTGGGTAGGATAACCAAAGGAGCAGAGGGTCTGTCTCAGACACCCCACCAAGGATACTACTAGATACAATCTATCACCTTATATATTTAGTGCAGGGTCTACAGGTCTCACTACACAGATCGGACTTGTACTGATCCTCCTGTCTTCAGCCTCCCAAGTGCTGATATTGCAGGCATGCATCAACACACCCAGTCTCAGTTGCAGTCTCAGTGCACCCTGGGGTGGGGCTGGCACTGCATGCTATGCCAGCGATCCAGCCCCTGCATCCACCTAAGCAGGCCCTTTAATCCCCTGAGCTATCTGGTAGACCTTAATCTACCACTTTTGATGTTGACCTGACCACTAAGAACCTGACATAGTATTGTTCAGGTTCTGCACTTGACAGTGATCTCATCTCTCCCCTTTCTTACTGTGTCCTCTGGAAGGAAGTCATTGTTTATAGTCTTGATTTAGGGGGATTGTAGATATGTTATAGTCTTGATTTAAGGGGATTGTAGATATGTTACACTTCTTCAGGGAGGAGAGTCATTATTAACACTTTGGACGTGAGAAATAATCGAAATAATGTGTCCTCCATTAATTTATATAATTGTTCATTTATGTCAGTTTTTCTGTGATTTTTTTTTATCTACAGGGTGTTCAGGGTCTCACTACTAGATCAGACTCACAGTGATCCACCTGTTTAAGTCTCCCAAGAGCTGGGGTTACAGGCGTGCACCAACATGCCCAGTCTCAATTGCCAGCTCAGTGCACCCTGGGGGCAAGGCTGGCATGGCAGGCCAGTGGATTGAACCCTCAGCTTCTGTACCTGCTTGCAGGCATTTTAATCCACTGAGCTATTTGGCTGGCCCTCTGTGATTTAAATATATTCCCCAAATTTCATGTTCTGGAAATATAACTAACATTTCTATTTTAATAGCATTGAGAAGTGGGGCTTTTGGGAGATAATTGAATCCTTCTGAATGGGCTACTCCCCTTTGGATTAATGTCTTAACAAACTATCTAGAGAAGCATGTTATAAAAATCAACTCTCACTGGATCAACACCTCCCACTGTGTCAAGCTCAGTGTCTCAGAACATGACTTTATTTGGAGATGGTGTCTTTAGAAATGCAACCAAATTACAATGAGATCATTAGGGTGGACCCTAATCTAGTATGACCAATGTTCTTAGAAAAGAGAACACTCAGACCCAGAGCAGCACATGCAAGGTGACTGTCACATGAACATCGAGACAACCATCACCAAGCTAAGAAAAGCTCCTAGAGCAAGCCCATCCCTTGTAGCCCCAAAAGGAGCCCACGACCTATGCTTGAGATCTTGAGGTACCAGAAACATAAGAAAATACTTTTCTCTTGTTTCAGCCTCTGAGGTTGCCATGCTTTGTGAGAGCAGCCCCAGCAAAGCAGGAGGAGGGAAAGGCTTACTCACCTTGGCTGTTAATGATTGCTCAGGTTAGATAAGAAATGGGAAAAATGCCCCTTGAGTTAGTGATTAATAAGTCGGCGGCTCATTTGCAAGAAGCTTCGCAGATGCAGGGCTCCTCCGCCAGTGAGTGGTGGAGGGAGCAGTGGGAAGCAAGTGGAGGTTGCTTTGCGTAGGTGTAGGGACATAGGAGAAGGGCGTTTGCTGTGATCCTCATCCCTTGTGACTGCCTGATCCTAGTATTCTACTTGCAATTTAGAATAAATCAATAAGCGTTGCCTTTCTGGTTCTTATTTTCGACATTATTGTTCTGTTCCCAAAATTTTAGTGGTTGCACAATTGTTTCCAGCATAAAGGCTGCAGGTTCAATCTCAAGACTTCCTATGTCAAGTCAGCTGTGTTTCTGCATTGTGGTTCTTGCTCCTCACTCTTTCTATACATGCAAATTTACAGAAAACCTCAGGCTGTTTTTCAACTTTGGTGTTTTCTTCTAACCATGAGCTCCTGTCCTTCAAGGTAAAGCTTAGCCCTAGGTCTGTTAGGAACTTTCCAATTCTTGTAACTACTGGTTAAGGCCAACGTCTGTTACTCAAATGCTGTCTTAAGGCTAACAAATTCTTTACAAATATATTTTTAAAGGTGTATCTCAAGAGGCATATAATGGAAAATTGGGACTGTTTCTGAGTGATGCTGGTCAAACAGTCCTACCACTTATCCAGAAATCTGCATTGCACATTATTTAATGGGAGTAACTGAGCAGATACAGGTTTGTGCAGTTCTAGAAGGAAAGCCAAATTGGTGTTGGTTTTCAATACATTAATAATTATAGTGTTTCTTCTCCTCTCCTCACAGCAGAATTTCCAGAGAGACAAATGAGGACTTATTACAAATAAAGACTAAGTTGGAGGATGTAGCTCAGGTTGTGGCAATAACAAGGAACCTAAAGAATGATCAATTCGCCATTCTGTTGCCACAGTCTCCTCAGGCAGCTTTCTCCCCTCTTCCCTTACCACACTGGGAGGATTTGCTGCTATGCTTGTTTCTTTGCTAAAAGCACATCAGATGGCAAATCTTTCAAATATGTAGATGTCTTGAAGAAGAAGGAGGGAGGTGGGGCTGAGCCATGTCTGCCCAGTGCCAGCTCCAAAGGAGAAAAGAAGCCAGTGAGGGAAGGGAAAGGCAAGAACTTCTGATGAGTGGGAAGGTAGCTCCCTGCTCTGAAGGGCACATCAGGGTGTGGCATAGGTTCCTGGAATCTGAGGAGGAGGAAGGAGGGTTTCTGTTAGACAAGTGCCCTAGGGATTCATGACATGTGCATCAAGATTCGGACTCTTCAGGGTTTTTTTTTGGATCCCTTTGCCACTGGATTGAATTTCTAGACAACTTTCATTGTCTATTTCCTGTTATTGGTGGTATCTGATTTGAAAAAGATCAGTACTTCATCAAACAAGGCACAAATCATGCCCCTCTGTGTGTGATGCTATATGGGGTCGCAGCTCACACATCTCTCTTCTCATAGAGGTGCTTTATTCTTTATTTCCCCAAAATAAAGCCTCCTTTTCATCTACTCTAACATAAAAAATAACAATATATAATACATGAAAATTTAGTCCATGTAGGATTTAAGGCATATTCTAGGACATTGTTACTTGTATGAATTTGGTTATTTAAATTCAAATAACAGGTCTCATTGACCTGATATAAGACAATTTCCATTCTGAGCTTTATAAATAAACACCAACTATTTTCTATGTTGCTATCCCACGGTGCTGTGTTCCATTATAATTTTGTGACTGCATATTTGATTTGAAGTTTTAAATTTTGATATGGCATCAAAATGTACAGTCATTGACTAATTTTAGCTGGAGGGAGAGTATTTTATCACTGTATATTTGAAAGGAAGGAAGAAGGGAAGAAGAGGAAAGAAATAAGGAAAAGAGGGAAGAAGGGAGAGAGGAAGGGAAGGAGGGAGGGAGGGAAGAAGGTAGGAAAAAGTCCTTGACCTACCTCAAATTATGAAGGCCAGTTTGCCAGGCTTTTTGCCTAAACTTTTATGTCTTACTTTTAAAATTAAACTTCAAGTTTGAACTTTGCCAAAAACTTGGAACACAGACTCTCCTTATTATCATGTTGTTGATAAATCTTTTACAAAATGCATACAATTATTTTTGCATTTATTGATCCCTAGATCTAGACCTTTAACTCCTTGGATAAGAATCAGTTACACCACTCAGGAATAATCATTGTTATAATTTTGATACAGATCCTTCCAATTAGGATACATGTTCAATTTTTCTTGGAAGTGTGAATTGCAAAGATATATTGATCAAAGTCATGGATTTTGTATTAGTTTATCAAGAGTTATTTAATTTTTTTCTTTAAAGGAACATGGCTGAGGAAGAAGCTTGGGGATATTTTCTTAAGACCTTTACAGACTTAAGCACTGGAGCCATCTTGTGTCCTATAAGTTTTGGGATCTTAACAATTGGCCTGTGTGTTAGGATACATGAGTGTATCGCTTCTCGGCCTTTTGGCTAAGATCAAGTGTAGGATACATGGGTGCAAAGTTTTTCTTACCTTGACACAGGGTTTTATGTCTGGAGTATATTCCATTAAGACAGCAGCTTTTCAAATTTACTAAGAGCACATCAGTGTTCCCCTCAAGTTATCTGCTTGTTGGAGCAGGAGAGAGAACACCTCACTTTCAAACTCACTTTTGTTCTGATAAAGCTTATCGAAACTCCATTGAAAGTAATGTTGGAAGGGCCAGGGATATAGCTTAGTAGAATAAGCACTTGCCTGGCAAATGCAAGGTCCTGAATTCAATCCTTGGTACTGAAAAAAGAAAGAAAGAGAGAGAGAGACAGAGACAGAGACAGAGAGACAGAGAGATAGAAACAGAGACAGAGAAATGTTTAAGCAAGATTTTCTTTGTAACATAGTTCATTTCATTTACCTAGTCTAAATCTTACTTTAGAGAAGCCAGTTAACAGTTAGCTCTAATGTGGACGGTGCTATTTAATTGTTTTGGGAATTGACTACTGGATTTTAAGAGGTGACCTCAACTTTTGGGGCTTTGGTGCAAACACGAGGGTGGCAGCCTGGTTAGTATGGGCTAAAGGATGAAAGTTCAGATGAACACACATCACTCTTGAGATAATACTGCTATTCAGATAAGGTGAGATGTGGAAATGAGATCAAGAAAGAAGGGCTAGTCTGTCCTGCTTTATTGCCCATTTGGTGTGTGAGAGGTGTGGCCACTTGACCAGATCCAAAGAATGGGCTCCCTGGTGGCAGGTAAAGCCATCACAGCAAGGCTTCTGTTCACTCTTGCAAGGCTGGGAGTGACCCCATGAGCAGCTTAACTCTAGCTTGCAGGGCTCTTTCTCTTTTTTTTATTGGCTGAGTACCAGGGGTGCAGTCTCTCCAGACAGCATCTGAGCGTTACCCAGTCTGCCATCCAATTTGAGTTTGCATTTCTTCATAACAATGTCTGTTCTTTGAAGGAAGCAGATGTTCTTGTTTAAAGATTCTATGTGACCTTGCAGTTATGCACTTACAATGCACTTACTTCTTTCAGCTTTAGCCCAAAGAATAGCCTTTCCTTCTTGCTTCCTGTATTCACACCTACACTCTACAGCAGTGGCTCTCTTGCTATTTTTGTATCTCCCTCAAGGTCCCATTCACTTAGTGTCTTTTTTAATATCTGCTTAAAAATGGACCATTATGGGTTTTTATTTCTTTTAGAGGAAATAAGAAACATGTTTATCCACTGATGCAGAGAGGGGAAGAGAAAGACATGCTGAAGACAGAGACAGCAGAAAGCACAGACTTACTATTACAGGGATTACTGAAGTCAAATAAAGATACAACCTAAGGCCAGAGAAAGAATGTTGCCCATGCACTTGAGAAGCATGTGTGTCCACCTGTTGTTGAGGGTGGTGGGTGATACTTGCCATTTGAGACAGTCCCTTTTAACCAGTATCCTGTGCTTACAGGCTTCAGGAGAGGACTAAAGAGAGCACCTCTTTGGTTGAGAGGAATCCTGGTTAGATAACTCTCCTGAACGAGAGGAAGGAAAGAGTTCTGAGTCTTCACTCTCATCCTTTGCTCTGACTCTTAGCCCTCCTTAGAACTGTCATGTTCTTTTAATTCTGCGTGTATGTTCCTTTCAGAAAACAGTGAGGATTTGAGGGTGTACAATGAGGCTTTGCAGTTGAAAATTTTTTCTTATGTAAAAGAAATATGGTATCATTTTTTTATTGGTACTTGTCATAAAAATTAAAATTCTCCCCAGGAATTTAAATGCATTATTTATTTATTTTCGGTGGAGCTGGGCATTGAACTCAGGCCCTTGTGCTTGCCAGGAAAGCACTGATTCTACTGAGCCATCTCCCTGGCCCCACATAATTTATTATGAAACATGGCTCAATTAACTAACAGTATGCTTTAGACAACATGCGTTGGTCTTGCTTTATTATTTATTTATTTATTTATTTATTTATTTATTTATTTATTAACAGCTTCTTATTTTGTAGTTCAGACTGGCCTTAAGCTCACTATGTAGCTCAGGCTGGCTTTGAACCCATGGTGATGCTCCTGCCTCAGCTTCCCAAGTGCCAGGATTACAATGTTTTGCTTCATTTTAACAATACTTTTCCTTCCTGTATTTTTATTTTCTCCCAGAAGAATTAGTTTCAGATTATCGATGAAGATGTGTAGAAGAGGTTATTTTTATAAGGAACTGGATCTGATCATTGAGACTGGGAAGTTCACAAATTGCCTCTCAAGCAGGAGACCAGGAAAGTCAGCAGTGAAAATCAGCTCAAGTTTGAAGGTCTGAGAATTAGATGAGCTGATGTTGTCGCTTTCAGTGCAAAGACTGTGGAAGACCAAATGAGAGGAAAAATGTCCCAGGGCGAGCAGCCCGGCAGAAAAGGAAGTCTTGTCCCCCATCTTTCACTCTACCCAGGCCCCCAGAGTGCTGGATGGCGGCCACCATGTTGGAGCGGTCAGTCTGCTTTACTCAGTCCTCGGGTTCAGACGCCAGCCACTTCCAGTAACTCCCAGCATGCTCGGAAGTAATTTTTAATTTGGACACCTGGGGGCCCAGGCACATAAATTAACTATAGTGACTGAATAGGGTCATCATTCATTCAAACCACATAATTACTATTTCTAATGCTTCCATTTTATAACAAACCTTAATTCATGTTTTATGTTCTGCTTGTCCTAGATTTGTAAGTGGCTTTAGAAAACAAGCGAAAATAAAATGAAGTGAGTTAGGAGGGAACTGGAGGGGCTAGGAGTTTAACTTAAGTCTCTGGTATCCTCACCCCCAACAGGCTAAGTGGAGAATGAGACAGCAAGGATGAAGAAAAAGTTGGCTAACTTCACAGTCAGTGTTTTCCCCTCACGCTCCAATGATGAGCCCATAAATAGTAACATAGCCACCTATGCACGTAAATGTTTAAAACCTAACTGACATTTAGACGGTATGATTGAAAGGGATGCTAAGCATTTGCTATCAGTGCCGGACCCCTCCTCCCACCTCATTCATGTCCCATCACTCGGTCTTCCAGGGCTGGGATGGTAGTGATCACGCTTCCCAGGCTTCCTGGGTTGGATTCCTCTGGAATGCACACTCTTATGAAATCTGCAAGGAAACAGGAGAGGCAGAGGCTAACTTTTCCTTAGGAGCGCAGGGCAAGACTTCTGAGGACAGACCTGAGCCGGCAGCCTCTGAGGACCACATCCCTGGCTGTCTCCTGTGTGTGAGGCGGTGGAGTTCTGGTGTGGTACTCAAGAGCTCCCTTGCTGCCTGGGAGCCTTGGCAATTTGTCTCTCAGTTAGAAAGACTGTCTTGGTTGCTTTCATCACTGGGAAAAAATGCACGAAGTCCGCAGCTTAAAGGAGGAGAGGTTCAGTTTGGCTCAAGTCTTAGTTTCAGTCCTCGCTCAACCAACTGTCTGAGGAGGAGAGCTGCTCACCTTGTATCCAGGAAGCTGAGGGTGAAGGGAGGAGCTATGGAGAGGAAGAAACCCTTCCAGGTCTAGCCCAGTGACCACTTCTTCCAACTACACTCAAGTCAGCTTAGCATTGCCATAGTGCAGTCTTGATCTAAAGGCCCCACACATCAGAGCATGAGACTCTTGGGGGACAGCTAGATACAAACCATAACAGACAGGGCCCAGAAGCTTAGCACTGACCCTCTAATTCTTATTCCTCAAGTCCTTTTAATGGCATGTGAGTGCCAAATTCCCCACATGTAAGGTTTGGACATTGTACAAGCTGGACATAGATTTGTGTGTGGGAAGTTGGGCTGCGGTGTGGTGCTTCTGGGGAGAGGAAAGAGGCAGGCCCTGGTGGGAGGTCACTATGTTGATGCGGCAAGATACTTGGAAAGGGTTCACGGATTTTCTTTCTTTTCTTTTTTTTGTGGTGGAACTCAGGCCCTTGCACTTACCAGGGAAGCACTTATTCCACTGAGCTCTCTCCCCGGCCCCTGGGGTTCAGCTATTTTCACGGAGCCCTAAGGAGGTTCTCGGAGGAGTAAGCTGCTATAAGAGCCTGACTCCTGAGTGTTCTTTGATCTCCCATTTGGTAATGTGACCTCTCTCACACACACACTGTTGTTCTGTCACCTGGCAAGAAGTCCTCACCAGAGCTGAGCTGAGGCAAAAGCCATGCCTCTGAATGCATGAAAGTATGAGCTAAATAAACCCTTGTTCTGCATAAACTTACTCAGCTTTTCTCAGGAGAGGGCCAGCTGGTAAATACTTCAGACTTTTCAGGCCATCAGAATGAATCAGGAATGATTCATTCCTGCTGGTATGGAAAGAGGACAAGCCATAGTCTATAACAACTGCATGTGTGTGGTCCCCTCCCAATAAAGTTTTATTTAAATAAGTCACATTTGAATTTCTTGTAGTTCTCTTGTCACGAACTATTGAGCTACTTTCAATTTCTGCCAACCATTTCAACATGAAGAAACTATTGTGGTCTTTATGCAGGCCTTACTGGCAGAATCTTCAGACCCAGAGAATCTGCAGATCCCTTTCAAAGTAAGGGAGCAGGAAAAGGCCTGGGCGGTAAATGACTATGGGAAAGCTTCGTATTGGTGTGTTGCTTGTACTGGGTTAGGCTGGATCATGCTCAGATAGCAGACAACCTCAACATATCAGTAATTTACAACAACAAAGGAATACTCCTCACTCACAATGTAGTGCAGTACGTGCTGACTACAGTCTGCTCCAGGTTTTTTGTTTGTTTGTTCTGTTTTGTTTAAATCCAGAAATTCATGCTAGGAGGGTGGGCTTCAACAGAAACACTGCTGGATCTGCATCAACAGAAGCCGCAACCACCTTGTTGGTTAATTTGTGCCCTTGAAACAGCGTGGAGGTTCCCAGGGCCCTTTCCCATGGCTCAGAATCCGAAGCTGGGACATTAGGCTCCATGAAGCGAGTGGCATTGTCCTGATGATCCAGGATGTCTGCATGTGTCTGTTCCACTTTTGAAATAATTTAAGACAACACTTTTCCAATTTTCATAGAAATTTTTAAAAATCTCCCTCCCCCCAGTCTACATTTGAATTTTCTGCTTTATCCCTGTGGATTAAGAAGTCATAAGAAACAGGAGTAGGAAAGTTCACAGTTTCTAAGTACATGATTGTGCCATGTGGTTATATAAAAGATGTCAAAACTAAGATTTCAGTTGTGCCCACTGGACTCATTTCTCATCAAGCCAATCCTAAATTACCCTGTATTTCTGAAGGGGCTATATAAATTTAGTTTCCTCTGGGTATAGCAGATTGGGACACAGAAATTTTCTATCTCTTCTGCCCATTGGATTTATTCTGCAGATCCACTAGGTGTCAAGTGCCACATAAAAGCTATTCTGGCCACCAGCTTCTATGAAGTTGATGTCTTTAATCAATTCATGTATTTTAATTTGATCAGTGTGATTCTATACGGATGAGGACCCAGGGGTTTAAATGCATAAGAAGATATATCCTCAGGTATGCAGACTCATGCTACAGATTTTCATGTGTTTCTCTCTTTTCACACTTAGATTGCTAGGTGAGGTCAAAGTGAAACGTTAATTCCATTTAGCTTTATGGAATAATCTGCCATTTCTTTCCTGAATAGTTTCCAATTATTCAATTTTTTTCCCTCTAAGATCTATGAAGCAAGTTAAGCACTCCATTCCCTCCAATTTCATAGTGTATTTGAAGGAGCTTTGCAAGAGATGGTGTGAGAAGAGAAAGCCCCAAGAAGGACAAAGGTCAGCCTCTTGAACCACGGATGGGACTTGCTAAATTATTTAGGGAATGCAGTTGTCATGTTTATGTAAGAGAAAGTAACACTGAGAGACGATATTTTTCAAGGTAATAATTTAGATTTATTTTCAAAAAGAATAAGAGCTCTCTTGTTGATTTTATAAGAGAAAAGCCAACAGTCAGCCATTCTTTGGCTAATTCATGCAGTCCTCCAGCAAAACTTAAGCCCAGGTTACTTTGGTAGGATTTAAAGTAGTAAGACATATGTGAATAAAATGATATTAGGTCTGTGTAATTCAGAATAATAAAATAAAGATTAAGATGGTAATATGTCCCTCAAGTACTGGTATTTAAACTTTAAAAATCAATCAAGAAAGAAGATTAAGTGGTGTTTCTTTGGTACTAAAAATGTAAAGCTAAGACCAAATTGTTCTATTTTCACAGATTTAAGATACAAAGAATGATATTTAAAGACATTAGAATGACTATTAAATTCTCTTCAGTTTGTAAAGAATCTCCTATGAAGTACACTTAGAAGAAATCCCTGAGTATATTAAATACTCTATTAGTATCTTCCTTCATAAACAAAGAAGAACAATTTAAAAGCTTTGCCAGACACCAACAGAGCACTTAGCAAACGCAGCGTCATTTATCAGGCTCCCTCTGCAGTGCTGCTAAATCAGATATTAAATGTTTTGCTTACTAGGAGAAAGGACAGAGTCACAGAATTAAGACACGATATTTGAACACATTAACCATTCTTTGGTAAGTCAAAAAACCACTGCCTTACGGCATCTCTGTTTTGCTTTAGCCACTCAATATTGTTTTGCACTGTTTCCAGGACTTGCTCTCTAGGTGTTTCTCCTGCTCCAGCTTCTGGATATTTTGCAAAAAAATTCTTCATCTAGAAAAGGGAAGGCAACAATTAAGAGTGTTGTTTCAACCCCACTTATTTACCTTCAAGAGTTTCACTTAGGAAATGGATCTACTTCCTTTTCACATGGAAATTCTGCCTCCTTCCACCTTCAGATGGAGTCCATGTCTTAGGTGAGCAATCGTGGTGGACACCAGAACAGCTTCTCAAGCTAACGGAAGCTCTAACTGGAGAGAGAAGGAAGGCCAAGTGCCGGCACCTGGCACTGCCATTTCTGCAATATCTCTATGTCCTGTGCATTCCCTGAAAAGCATGGCTCATGGAATGATGGCTTTGTCAATCTTTCCTTCCTAGGAGTCTGGAGTATTTTAATATTCCAGTTCACTAATAAGATGGTGGATTGTTCCACTGATTCTACCCTCCTTTCTGTCCTCCAAAACTCTTCTCAAGCCCAATCATAGTGTTTTTTTTTTTTTTTTTTGCCAGTAACAGAATATGATTTTATTTCTTCACAGATACAAGAATCTTAATATTTCAATATTTAACCAATACCAAAATTTCATGCATTCTCCATTTGTCCAACATAGATGACCATGTTTCCTCTTCAGGAATTCAGGTTTGAAATTTGTTTGGAGATTCCAGAATTTTGAGTTTTTGTTTTTGTTTTTGTGGAATCAGGGATTAAACTCAGACCCTTGTGCTTGCCAGGGAAGTGCTTATTCTACTAAACCATCTCCCCAGCCCCTAAAATTTTGAGTTTTGAGTGGAATCAAATCTTGAAGAGCTTATGCCAGAGTTACAATTGCAAGGAAAGGGGAGACATGGTGTTCACATGTCAGCACACAGCCTCCAAGAATCTCCAATGGTTGGCTTCTCCAGCTCTAAAATTTAGTCTCTTGCTCATTTTATTTTTTTTCAGTTTAGAAACAATAGATATGTCTTTATTAGATAAAAGAATGATTTGTTTCTCATTGTTGTCTGGTATCTGAATAGAGCAAGCAACATTTCTTCTTGAGAAATAAATGTGATATTCTTCCTTCTAGACAAGTAGACAGGAATTCTGCTCATACCTCCCAGAGTTGTAATTCAGTGTTGAATGGCTCTGCTATCGTGACAATCCGGCCCAGGTTTCTGTCATTGATCGTAAATCTGAAAAGGAATATAGAGGAATAAAAGAAAGCATCAGCACCAAGAGTCTGACATTTCTTTCTAGATGCAAACATTTCTTTTTTAGTGTGTGTGTGTGTGTGTGTGTGTTTAAAGTACCTTTTGAAGTAAGCTAAACACAGAAAACACATTTAACTTCAATTCCATTCAGGAGAAATCCTTAGCAAATTCTGTGTTTCATTCTGTAGACAGATTCACACCATTTTCTCAGATGTAGTAGACTGTTCATTGGATTCTACAAATATTCTGTGTTTTCCTGTATTTCTGAGCACTCAGTGAGCAATCGGACTTCCCGGACTCCCTCTGAGCTGGGGCAGAAATGTGACCCAGGTGTTACCGAGAGAATATGATAGAATTTTAGAGTTGTTGTTCTATTCCTTTTAAAGAACAAGAATTCAAAGTTTTCTTATAGACCATAATGTACACGGGCCTAATCTAGGTACAGATCTAACCACAACTAGTCACAGTGCAAAGAGAGGGACCACAGAAGTGAGCATAAAATTGGACCACGGTGTTGTGAAGAAAGACAGGAAAGCATATCTGGATATAAAGTAGAAATAAAAATTATATTTAAAAATTATAGCATAGTGAAAGAAAAACACTATGAAGATTAAAAACTGATAAAGTTTGTCTTACACATATTGAAAAGTTTTATACTAAGAAGAACTTCAAATAAGCAGTAAAAATTAACTAGTAGGCAATAGTTGCAATATATATGATAAAGAACAAGTATTTTTGATCATATAAAGGTAAAAATGGAGAAATATGCCAATGTGAAATGAGCAAAGCAAGGAACAGGTGCTGGAGGGAAATGAAGATGTTCTATGCAGAGATCGCCTCTGGTCTGGTGTATACCAGGCCCTGAGCCCACTCTCACCACAGACTCCCTGCAGTAGAAATCTGCCTTGTGTCGCATCTCTAACATCACATCCATTACCCAAAATGTGACTCTGAGGTATCAGGTGACACTGTCTCCCAGATTGGATCCTTTGGCCTGGCCCCCTAGAGACAACCCTTTGCTGGCAGGACCACTCCCCTCAGAGCGGATGCTTGTCTTCCACACCCTTTGTAGCCCCAAGTCAACGCACAGGGTCAAGGTACACATGGTCCCATTGTTGCTCTAAGGCCATCATCCTCCACCCACTTTAAAGATCCTCTGCTCCTTCTGGGTATCTCCTGGCCTGTACCCTGCACTTCAGCACTTGCTCTTTTTCCCTTTTCCATGGCACACCATCATCTTGGGTGACTTCAAGGTCTTGTGGACGACAAGTCTAACCATGTGTTAGCTCCTTAGTTTCTTGGTCTCATTTCCAGTAATATTTTCTGAGCTCCACCTCCGCCACCCAATCCTCATGGTAACTTGCAATCACCTTTAGAAGTAATCTGTGTATACAATCACATGTCTCTATATCCTCTGTGATGTAATATATCTTTTAGCTTCTGCTCTGTGAACTCTTAGACTCAATCTAGACTTCTGGCCCATTGCCCATGCCATTTTTCTCTCTGTCCTTGACACCATTGCTTCATTTTCCCACTTGTTTATTGATATAGACCATGGTCTAACCATTTTCATTAACATGTTTGCTCTAGCCCTGAGCTACCTGGCATTTTAATAATGCATGGCTAGCAAAACCTCAACTTTAGATGAAATCAACTGCCCATTTTCTCTGAGTTTGAATCAGGTGGTCAAATTCTGCCAAGGGAAGTTACTGAACTTTCCTCACATTGTTTCCTTTTAAGTTCATGGATTTTTTTGTTTTTTTCTGTATTTTAGGGAAGGGTCTACAGGGTGGTCAGAGTCTCACTACTAGATCAGACTTGTACTGATCTGCCTGTTTACAGCCTCCCAAGAGCTGGGATTATAGGCGGGCACCACCACACCCAGTCTCATTCACCTTGGGGGTGGGGCCAGTTTGGAAGGCCTGGGGATCGAACCCCTGGCCCCTGTGCCTGCTTGCAGGTGCTCTAACCCAATGAGCTATTTCGTTGGCCCAAGTTCATGGATTTAAATCTAAAATGGGCCCACACATTGGTAATTCTCTTAAATTAAAGAGAATTTAATTTATTACCAATTATTTTGCTGCTGTTGAATTAAAAACTTTTCCTTGGGCCAGCAAGATAGCTCAGTGGTCTAAAGTTCCTGCTTAGGCAAGCTTATGCAAGTGCAAAGACCACAGTTCCATCCCTGGCACCACATGTCCCACCAGCCCTGCCCCCAAAGTGTGCTGAGCTGATCACACAAAAGAATTAGTTTTCCTGCTATTCCAAATTCCACTTTGCCTCTTGCTCCCCAACCTCTAAGATGTCCTTGCCTTCTATTTCTTACAGAAAACACATGATATCTGTATCTTTTAGTTTACAAATACAGAAGTATTCCTGTCTTTCTTTTTTAACCTGTAGTTTGGTTGCTGTTTCTTCCCTCTTTCTTAAACTCTTTAGAAAGTCTTTTTCCTGTTTTACACATTAATGTTCTCATTTTCCAACAGATCTCTCTCATCAGAATTTGCGGATATTCAGTGTTTTAAAATATCTTCCATAATAAAAACAGAAGAAAATCTTCTTCCATCCAGTGTATCCTTTCTCTTTTTTTTTTTTTTTTTTTGGTGGAACCCAGGATTGAACTCAGGCCCTTGCACTTGAGAGGGAAGCACTTATTCCACTGAGCCATCTCCCAAGCCCCCATCTTGCCTCCCACTCAGAGTCAAACTTTTCCAGAGATTTCCTTACTGAGCCATGCATTGCTTCTGCTCATCTAGGTCTGCTTCCATTACTTTACTGAAAAATTCTTTCAAGGCTCTTGTCAGTGAATTTTTGATCTTCAGTTTACACAGATCAACAAAGAAGTGTACCCTCCTTAAGACAACCTCCAGCTTTACCCCTCCAAAGAGAAACAAAGCCAACCCAAAGAGCAAAGTGATCTCAGGAGGCTCCTGAAAGCCACCCCCTCAGCATGACCCTTGTCCCCTGAGTCACAGCTCCTATTTTTCCACCCACCCTAGATGTTACTGTTGCACCAGCACCTTCACCCCTACACAACACTCAGGCTTTCACCATCTTTTGTGTGGTCTGTAGGAAAAGCAAACTGCTCTTCAGCAACACTCTCTGATACCCCTCCAGGCCTGTCTCTCACCTTACCACCAGTTTCCTTTCTTTTTTTTTTTTTTTTAAGAGAAGAATATATTTATTGAGGAAAGAAAGCTCCTGTTCTAGAAAGGGACAGGAGGGAGCCCCAAGTGGGCTGTCCCTGGGAAGCTGTCTTTTCCAGGGCCTTCTACAGGGTAAAACCATGTACCACCAGTTTTCGTTTCAAACTTCACTGACCTCATAAGAAACATAAAGTACATGTGTTGGTATATAAGTCTTGCTCTATCTAGGTCTTAACCATCCAGCAGAAAAGTATAAAAATGGAGCATACAATGCGGGGCCATAATAATAAGTTGAGCTGTAAATGACTATGGTCCACAACTTCTTTGGATAACTCACTATTGTTGTGGAGTGCTGGACTGTGTTGGATTGTGTTGTCGAGTTCAAGCACCTAAGTTAGTTGAATGACAATGGAGTGCCCACCTTTGACAGATGTAGACAAAGGAAGGGGTATAGAAAGGAAGAATCATGATGTGTGTGTATAGACAGTACAGTTGGGATAGATAACGCCGTGCTTCTATAAGGTTCTATGAGGGGCAGGATTTGCGCTAGTGGTGGTTGGACAGGATATTATGTCCACTTCTAGTACTATGGACAACCACTAGGAAAATAACAAGGTAGAAAGTATTAATTATTGAATCTTTGATATAATTCAGGTATAAAAAATAAGATACGCAAACAGCTACACTCTCTTAATTTACTGATAAGAGACATGGTATTATAGTGTGTGTAAATATAATACCATGTATGCACCATACCAAAACATTATGAAAACAGTTTGCAATGTATTAATTTATCAAATCTATCTTGTCAAGATATCTTAAAAGTGTCTCACTGATATTTACACTTCAATAAAACAAAAATAAGACAAAAAATAAATAAATAAATAAAAATAAATGAAATCAATCATTTTACCTCTGTGCTTGAAAAACCTTCAGCTACTTACTCCTTCGAGAATGAAGTCCAACTTTTAATGTGACTCTCTACATTATAAATATATATATATATATAATTAAGTAGTTTATTGGTACATTTTAGATACACATTCATCATAGGGTATTTGTACCTATATGTGATATATTTTGATTTCTCTATTTTTTGCAATCCCTTCACCTCCCTTCAGCCTATCTGCTCCTCCCTATTGGTAAAGCTTTCTTATTTATTTATATATTTATGTATTTATTTATGTATTTACTTATTTCTAGTGTATGTGGTACAGGGTCTCCCTATAGAACGCAGACTCGCAGTGACCCTGTTTTCAGCCTCCCCAGCACTCGCATTACAGGCATGAACTGCCACGCCCTGTCTCAGAGGCCTGCTCACCTCGCCGAGCACAACGTGTGGTGCTGGGGATCAAGCCCTGGTCCCTGCACTTGCCTGACATTTTGTTTAACATTTTATCATTCTTTTTACTAGGTTTTTCCCCCCTTCACTCCTGTTCCTCCTTCAGCTCAATCACCATCACCCCCTGAGCGAGGTGTGCACCTCCCTCCACATCTTTCCCTTGGTTCCTTCCCCTTCCATTAGCTCAGTGCCTCTGAGCCCCTTCTGTCGGTAGTTACTGTAGTTAAGTATGTACATCTTGACTCTCCCCCTTCCCTTAATGCTGGGCTCCACGACTGCACTCGGAAGCCTGCCTGGACAGAGCGCGAGGAGTGTTCCTCCTCGTGCTCGCAGCCTCAGCGCCAGGCAGCACGCTCAGCACACAGACGTGCTCCCTACAGTTTACTGGGAAGAAGAATTAAAATGGGACGTTAGTTTTTATCCATTCAGCTAACAGGATTTTTTTTTTAAAGAAAAAAGCACTGAGTATTGGGAAAGGGCTGGTTTTAAATAGGCAGTCATTAGTAAAGTTTTTCTGGATTAATATCAGAAACCTTAAAAACAAATACTCCTTAAAGTCAGGAGTATTATTTTGAGTATTCTTTAGATCCTGAAAATATTGTCAAGAACATTCACAAAAATAAAGAGACTCAAATTTAATGGAGTTGTTCATCAATACATTACTGATGGTGGCAGGGGGACAATTCTATTGTGCAGTAGAGGGAGACTGGCCGTGTGACTTAAGACATATCTACACACTAAAATACTATTGAGCCATTATAAACATTGAAGAAGCTTACTGCGGTCTAGAAAAGAATACGACATGAATACAGACAGGGGCTGTGAGGAATGGGAGAAAAGAGGAAGGGGGGAGGAGGGTGGGTACATATAACCAAAGTATATTATGTTAATATATGAAAATCCTATGAAGAAACTCATACTGTTCACTTAATATATTTCAATAATTATAAAAATGAGGTATATAAAGTAAAGCCATATTAATATGCTGAGCTGTAAAAGGCTCTAGTCAACAACTTCTGAGGATAACCCACTACTATTGTGGACTGCTGGACTGTGTTGGACTGTTTTGATGAATTCAAGCACTTATAATAATTGAATGCCAATAAAATACCCATCTCTGACAGGACTAAAGAAAAAAGGGCATACAAAAGGAAGGGCCATTTTACATTTGTATATACAGAATAGTTAGGATATGTATGCAGATACTTTTGCTTAAATCTATGAGAAGAAAGATTTGCACTAATAGTGAATGAACAGGATATCCTGTCTGCTTCTTGTACTATGGATAACCACTAGGAAGATAACAATGTAAAAAGTATTAATTATTGAAACTGTGCTATAAATCAGCTTTTTAAAAAAGATAGATATACAGCTACATTCTCTTAATTCAATGAATAGAGGCATCTGCTCTAATAGTGCTTGTAAATAGAATATCATGTCTGTACCTTGTACAACAAATAACCACTAAGAAAACAATATGCAATGTATTAATTATTGAATCTGTTATACAGATTTGAAACTGTCTCATTGCTATTTGTTCTTCAATAAAATTATGGAAAAATTATAATGAAAAGGGAAAAGCATAAACACAAGAAAAGATTTATACAATATATGGTGTCATATCCAAATAATAGGTGTGAGCCAGGGAGATACTTCAGTGGAATAAGTGCTTGCCTGGCAAGCACAAGGTCCTGAGTTCAATCCCCAGGATACCACAAAAAAGAAGAAAAATCTGCCAAATAATAGGTGTGATTCAAAGCAAATTATAAAATCACATGTACATTTCTATTTCTGTAAAATAAATAAACTAATATCCATAGGAAATAACTTGAAAAATAATGAAGATAGAAATTTTTTTTGTTGTTGTTGTTGCTTTGCAGAACCAGGGATTGAACTCAGGCCCTTGCCTTTACTAGGCAAGCACTTATTCTACTGAGCCATCTCCCCAGTCCCAAGGTAGAAGTTATTTCTAGTTTTTTGTTTGTTTGTTTTTGTTTTTGTTTTTACATGGTAGGTAATTATTTCTATTATTTCTTACCTGTGTTTTGTTAAAAAAAAAAGGCATGGTTTCATACAAGAATGTAAAAATTTTAGAAGAAAAAATACACTAAATTGTTTTAGTAAGATGTAATACAATTTTGATGACCTTATATAATTTCAATAGTAGTTTTCTCTGCTAAAAAGGATTGAAAAAAAAAATTGAAAAGGAATTGAGCTATATTGTGTGCATGCACCAGTTCCTTACAACATCATAATTATCCACTGCAAGTATGTTCTAATACAAATTCTAAAAATATTTCTCTGTGCTTTGTTGTAAGTGACAAAATTAAATGAGCTGCTTGGAAACTAGCAATGAAAGGGTGAGTAAAACTTGCAACTGCCTGTATAAGCACTAGAAATGACAAAGCACATTCATCCCAAGAGAAAAAAATAAATGAAATGTAGAAAATAAAGAGGTATGTTGGGCCGGGGAGATGGTTCAGTGGAATAAGTTCTTCCCTGGCAAGTGCAAGACCTGAGCTCAATACTCATTTCTGCAAAAGAGATGTGTTGTGTATTTATCATACTGACTATTTTTAAAAAACTGAAGGGATGATTTATTTATCTTAATTTGAAAAATCTTATAAAAATTATCTTCTTGGACATAATATTCATATAAGTATTAGTATGTTATGCAAAACAAATCATTTAGGTGCACATAAAAACTTTAGTTAAGTGCTTATTAAATTATTTTGAGTAGTGTTTATGTTGCTTCAGTCATGTTCATTAACTCAAATTTACTTTTTGTTTGGTATTTAGTGCAGGGTCTGTAGGATCTCACTGAGCAGGTTAGACTCATACTGATCCTCCTGTTTTCAGCCTCCCAAGTGCTGGGATTACGGGCGTGTGTCACCATGCCCAGTCTCAGACTTGATATTTCAAACTTTGCCATACCACACTACTGCCTTCTTAGATTCGATCAGTTTTATGTAAGAGTTTAGCATAAAAAATAGAAACAGTCAATGATTTCCAATGTATCTTTGGAACTATGGCTCAGGCTTAAATTGGCAAAAGAGTAGTGGGATGGTGACCCATTGTAGCAAAAGTCATATGACAAAAATTTTATTAAAAAACAGACTTTTACTTTTGAGTTCAGAAGTGGAAGCAGTAAAATTGTTCATTCTGTAATTTAGAAAATGTCCAAAAGTTTGGAAATATTTATATGAAGTTTGTTTCATTTCAGTTCAATTTGGCTTATATAATTTTTCATAGGGAAAATTCTGTTTATTGAAACAAAACATGATATTGCTTTTGTGTAATTGTTACTCATGTTCTTATTATGTATTTTTATATTTGGGGCTATGTGAAATAATTTATGAAAAGTAAGTCACCATGCTATGAAGAAATACTAAATGCTGAGGGCAAGACTTTTGGAAATAGTTCTGGAAATGGTTTATCAATTTATTTTCCTTGAAAAAATTCAGTTTATTAGGTCTGATTCTTTTGTTTTGTTTTTTGATTTTTGGGGTGGTACCAGGGATCTAACACAGGACCTCGCACTTGCCAGGCAAGCACTTACTCCACTGAGCTATCTCCTCAGCCTCTGATACATTTTTTAAAGTCCAGATATTTAAGACTCCTGAGAAAAGGTAAAATACATGTTTTTTAAATTTAAAAAATTTTAAGGTATAATAATGAATTCATTTGTAAAGATGAAAATTTGTATTATTTTAAATAAATCACATAGATCCTATTGAAACAGGCTTTGAAAAAATAGTGTATTTAATAAACAATAAATGACACCCATTTCATTTTGCAAAATAAAACATTATTTATGTATCTTTCTACAATAATTCAAAATTAAATATTGTGCTTATTTACATAAAGCAAAAAAAAAAGCTTTTGTGATCTTTCAACTTAAACAAAACACATAGTGTGTATCATTAGGTATGCATATTCAAAGTAGGAAAAATAGAGAGTGTTACCTAATATCACATAAACTGTTAATGTCTTTAATAGGACATTATAAATGAAGCATTCTATGGAAATAATTAGAAACAGATTCACAGTGCCGGTGCGTGTGGTGTACTGACCAATGTCAGAGATGAACAGTCACACTTACTAGTCACAAGAACAGAAAACAGAAAGATCCATCACAGAATATCTTGGCTGTAGAATATCTTGGCTGAGAATTAGAGATATAATATAGATTTCAGAAGGAAACAAAATATAAATAGACATAAGAGCATGGTGAATTGCAGGATAGAACAGAGAAAAGACGTGAGTTGCTGCTGTAGTTAGTATGTCCCTCAAGATAGTCATTATCAGCAAGGTTGTACCTCGGGATGAATGGGGAGATTAGGAGGGGATAACAGAAGCCGTTTCCTAATGTGAGGATTATAGCCAGTACAGATCTTTGTGTCAATGTTTACACATTTACTTGGGACAGGTATTTATTTGATGTGTTATTTTATACTCTGGCAAAGAAAGCCTTTTTTAATGGAAATTGAACATTGCATTTAGAGGATGCGAACCCACAATAGCAATATTTCATCTTAATGGGGCCAAAGAAATAAGAAATTTGAAAAAGCATCTTTTTCATTGATTTTTTTTTCCTTCTTTTGTCCTGTCTCCTATTGTAAAACTGCAATTGCCAGGCTTGGGTCGATGCTTGGCAGTAAAGTGTAGGCTTTGCAAGAGCAGGGCCTTGCACACAATAATTAGCACCAAAACAAACCAAATACCCAGTGCTGCTGTTGCTTAGGGGATGTAGCTCCATTCAAGAACTATTCACAACACTTGAACAGTTTAAGTATCTGGTCAGAAAGGATAAATTTTACCACCCATATAAGCTCAGTGAGGTATAGGATTCCAATTTGAGCCAAAACCCAAGAATTCTCATTTAGTTTTCATCAAACATTAATTGAAAACTAAACATATACCAGTATTATGCCAGGTACTACCATGGTCGGCAAACCTATATTCATTCATTTTAATCAAACAAAAACCCCTGCAATTTAGTTCTCTGCATGAATCTGAGAATACTTTAGTTCAATTGGAAACAATAATTTCTAGGCAAAAAAAAACATGCTGTAAATTAGCACGTGCTTCCTTGGCAGGAAAATATCATAATGCTTTACCTCTGCAAACACTCTGCTTCAGATATTGCATGTCACAGAAAGTGCACCAGAGGGAAAAAGAAGGAGCTTGAGGATGGCCTTGAGCAAGGAAGCATCAGAGAGTGACTGCCCCTCCCACCTGCTGACGAGGTAGTCCCAGTTGAGCTGGATCCAAGTCCAGGCCATGTTCTTCCCATAACTGTTATATGAGATATAGCGGATGACTGTGAACACATCCTGACTCTTAATGATGTTCGGGTCCTTGAGCAGATCCAGATACCTAACATGTGGAAAACAGAAAAACAACTCAAAATTAACTCTAAATGTTCACCAGTACTAAATTTCAGTCCAACATAGCTTTCATTCCAACCATTTAATTCTTGAGGCATAAAATGACAAAGAGAATTAAATGTGACAAATGATGAAAGATGATTTCAAATTCTGTAGTGTATTTAATTGTCTTTAGAAAATAACCTGTGATTTGGAGGGCTGGTAAGAATAAACTATAGGAACATTAAAAATGAAATTAATTCAGGTGTATTAAACAATTTTAAAATACTTAATTTTAATGATTATTTTTAAATAGGTCTTTTTAAAATAAAAGCACTTTATTCAATTATGTATCATCCTACTAAATTAAAATATTGAAAATTAAGAAAGAGTAGTTGTATTCTTATTTGGTATAGTGTAACACTTAAACTTTATTTACTTTTCCCTACATTGTAAAAAACAACTTAATATGATCTATGTGTTTTACATTAGTTTGCTATGAATATAGCATAATGCAATTAGAACCAAGATAAATTAAGTAACTAAATAGGTAGTTTCTATTGAATTTGTATCCTGGTTGTATTGAGAGTTGCATTTCTAGCCAAAGTCCCTACAGAAGTGCATACGACTCTTAGAAAAATGTTCCCAAGTAACATTGGTTTCTTTCTTTCTTTCTTTCTTTCTTTCTTTCTTTCTTTCTTTCTTTCTTTCTTTCTTTCTTTCTTTCTTTCTTTCTTTCTTTCTTTCTTTCTTTCTTTTGGCAGGACTAGGAATTGAACTCAGGCCTTTGCACTTGGCAGGCAAGCGCTTATTCTACTGAGCCATCTCCCTGGCCCCAAAGTAACATCAGTAAACTATTTGTTATGAGATGAGTAACTCAAAATGGGTATCTGTTGCTGATAAATCAGTAGATTCTCATATTCTAGTCTTGCAATGTCACCCAGATTGGCTTGGATCTTTCCTACACTTAGGGAGATGAGATGATAATTACAACAAAAAGACCACTGCTCAGCTTGAGCTATGAGATAGTCCTGGGAGGCCGCCTTCATGAAAGATAAAAGATTTCTCCACATTTTTATTGCTTTATTAATAAATCAAAAGCCCACTTCACATACTTGACCAGAGAAATTTATCCCAAGAAAGACTGGAAAAAACTCAAGTTTGAAGGGAAGCCCACATTACATGGGAAACTAGACATCACCACTCCATCTGGGTCTGAGAAAAAGCCCTCTGTTCAGCATCCACTTTTGTGGCTCATTCACCATGGTATTAGAAAGAGGCAATGGATACTGAGCACAGTGAGCTGAAGATATTAATGGATGTAAGGTGAGACTCTTAGCTTCTTTGGGGACCTAGATGGTTGTTGAGTCCAGCGATACAGTGTAGGGTGCTGAAAAGACTTCTGGGAAGACAAAAATACCTCCATGGCAGAGGTATTTCATGAGCAAAAGAAAATGACCATGACCACAATGTCATCTCTGCCACATACCATTCCAGCAGGTAAAATATGACCAAGAAAGACCCAGATTTTGTTCTCAATCTGATCCAGGACAAAAACAGTTAAAGTACTTAAAGGCAACATTAGTAAGGATACAAGTTTCTTTTTCTTTTGCTACAAGTTGACTTATAGGAGAATTTTAGGGAAGGAAATGGACTGTAGAAAGCTAGACATTCACCCCACAAGACTATTTAAACTAGATTTCTAATTTAACAACTGATTTAAAAACTGGAAGTTTTTCAACTTAAAGGTTGCAAGACAAAGATATTGTCAGTTTCCCCCCATCTTACTGGCTCATCACTCATAGTGTGGGGACTCCTGGGAATAAACACAGGCAATAAAGATATTGCCTTTTTTTTTTTTTTTTTTTTTTGTCTTTTTGAGACAGGGTCTCACTATACAGTTCAGGCTGACCTTAAGCTCACTTTGTAGCTCAGGCTGGTCTCAAACTCACAACAATCCTCCTGCCTCAGCCTCCCGAGTGATATTGCCTTTTTTGTACTTGCATTTAAGCCATTAAACCTACACCGATATGAAACTCTGCACATTTATCATGCATTTCAGATTAAGTAGGAATGCTATGGAAGTTTTTACTGCAGCTTGATCTTACTGCAGAGCTTCCTTTTGCTCTGGCTATGACTTGAAATTGAAAGTAAATGGTTGAAGTAACATGTGGCCATATTGCCTCAGATTTTTAGAAAAGCTTACTATACCCTCCCAAAATAAATTTTCGTGGAAGTCAATGCAAGGTAAACAGCTTGCTTTTCATCTTGAAGGTCCTTATTCAGAGCTTCCAGAAACTGTGCTAAAGTTGTGGACTTCTGTACCTTTGTGAATTCTACTCCCTATCCCCTAATCTCCAAGACCCTTACTAAAGGATCAAAAGTACTTTCTAATTTCCCTACCAGATGCAATTAGTGCAGTACTGAAAACTATTGAATCGGTGTAATGTTTCAATGGATGTGAAGATACTCCAATTCCTTTTATGTAAATTAATTTTCACTGATATACACATAAAAACACAAAATCATAAATATTAATAAAGTCCCCTGTGATGTGAAGATGATCACACTCCTGATGGACTATGCAGTGAGAGCAAGCAGGCTGGATATAGCCCTGCGTTCAGGCAGGAAGAGGTATTGTTGCCACAGAAGAAAACTATTTCCGATAGTCCTCTGAAGTTGGCATTGTAATTTACTATTTAAATTTTGCTTCTTAAAGTTATAAATTTCTCAAGGACAGATGTCATATTTTTAATCATTTTTATTCCATATGTAGATATGAAATGAATGTACATAGAAAGAGGGAGGGGAAAAAGGGCATCACGAGTGTTGGTGGAATGAAGAAAATACCTCAGACACAGAAGCTAGCTAATCCAGGGCACAGGTATAGAGCGAGAAAAAGATCCGTAGGTGGGTGTCCAGCACACGGGTGCATGTGTGTATGCATGTATGGCAGACACTCCTCATTTTTTTACTGACAGAGCTCAATTTACTTCTAGGGTCATTAGCTAGCCCTAGTTTTACAGGGAGGTAAGCCATACCTTGGCCCTAGAGAATCGTAATTGGCCAAAAGTGGTCAAAAGAATTTAAGTTTATCTCAGCAAATGCTCAAGTGGTAGACTTGTAGTCTGACTTGGAATGATCAAGTATGACTCAGCTCTAGATTATAGAGAAAGAGAGGATACAGATCCTTTTGGCATAAAAGACAGAGCCTGAAAGAAGAAACTCTGCTTCTGTTCTTTCTCCTCTGGACATCTTTGTGTGAAGACAATATGTCTGGAGCTCTGGAAGTGAGGAAACATCCGGTACACTGAGCATGGAAGAACAGAAAGAGAAATAGCCCAGTCTTGAATGCAAATGTTGATCCATTGCACATAACTGGAAACTACCTACTTCTAGAATTATTTTACCTGGGATTATATATTTGTATTCCCTTTTTTTGGCACAAAGGATCAAACTCATGATCCTGCCCTTGCCAGGCAGGCACTTATGCTGCTGCGCTATCTCCCTGGTACTTATTTCTTTAAGCCAATCCTATCCAGATGTTTTGTTTCTTACAGGAAAATTATTATTACTGCATATTTTGAAAATGACATCATATTTTATTAATCAGACTTTTTTTTTTTGTCTTTTTGAGACAGGGTGTCACTATGCAGTTCAGGCTGGCCTTAAGCTCACTTTGTAGCTCAGGCTGGTCTCGAACTCACAACAATCCTCCTGCCTCAGCCTCCCGAGTGCTGGATTACAGGCATGCGCCACCATGCCCGGCTTAATCAGACTTTTAAAGAAATTGTGACATATAAACTATTAAATACAATTCATATCAGTAAGATAAAACCCAATTGGGCTGAGAGTGCATCAAAGTGATTGAATACTTGACTATCATGTTTAAAGCCCTGAGTTTAAGCCCCAAGACCACAAAACCAAAAACAAGCAAACAAAAGAGCCCCACTGATTTACCTTGCCAAGAGAGGAACACTTTTCACAGATGCTAATCCATAAAGCAGTTTTTCTTTTTCTTGAGCTAGTGAAGTCTTCTGGTATTGTTCTAGAGTATAGTTCCACGACCCCTCATTGCCAGAGTTCTGCATGCCATACCGATAAACCAGAAGCCTGAGATTTACAGGAATGCTGGAAGAAGGTACAGAGTGTCAGAGATTTCACTGATTTCTCAGTTTCAAGTCCGCTATCAGTGATAAAAAATGGGTATTCACCTTTCAGCTCCAGCTATCCAGTCGTCAAACAATTTGGATGCACTGCTCAAGGCGTCCTTATCACCCATCTTGCAGGCAAAGCTTAACACAGAGGCCCGGAGCAGCCTTTAAAAAGCAAACAAGCACAAAGCCAGAGCCTTAAGCATTTTTCTACAGGTCCTAAAACTTATCAACAAATGTTAAATAAATGGTAGCTTTTTAAAAAAAAGATGAAAAATAACTTTGTGAGGTGGTCTCCAGTATCTTCCCATCCAAGAGAATCTGCAATGGGCTTCACTTGACTTTGGAAGTATTCCTGAAATAAAAGCACCATGTACCATGAGTCACAATTTACTGCTTACCAACAATCTGCTTAATTGACAGAGCCCT